>JACXGI010000882.1:15099-54037 GCA_016801175.1 Esox masquinongy
GTGTGTGTGTGTGTGTGTGTGGCTTTGGCAGGCAACGGTGGTGGTGAAGGAGAGGGATAGTGGGGGAGAGAGAGGAAGGGAGCAGAATGCAGTAAGCCCAGGTGGTAAAAGATTGACTGAAAAGCTGATCGTCTGCTTTGCTGGATTCTGTGAAAGCCTGCATCTCAGAGAAGAGCTGTTTTCACCTTGTGCCCATCAACCCCATGTCCTCTCACCGTCCTACTCTCTGTCCTACTCTCTGTCCTACTCTCTGTCCTACTCACCGTCCTACTCTCTGTCCTACTCACCGTCCTACTCTCTGTCCTCAGCTTCTGTTGAAAGGATGTAACCCCCGTGTTGCCGGTGAGCGAGCAGAGACTTCTGGAATTTTACTGAGAACTAGTCATGTTAAAGTAATAGGGACAGATCTATAGTATTTCATGCTGATTGTCTACATGCACTTGAATAAAAGCACCCATTGTTTTCACTATACCATATAGCTTGATATTAGACAAGTAGTGAGTTGAATTTGTGCTGGATAGATCTAGCTGCTGCAAGTTTAGCTATGTCTAAGGGATGCCCAAGGAAGTGTGGGATTTGTTAGGTAACTTTCTTGTGCTGCCCTGTGACCACAAAATGTCGTTTTTGTGAGCCAGAAAAGTTGTATTGTGCTGTGAGTAAGGGTAGTTGTGCTGTATTGTATTTTACTGTGAGTAAGGGTAGTTGTGCTGTATTGTATTTTACTGTGAGTAGGGGTAGTTGCGCTGTATTGTATTTTACTGTGGGTAAGGGTAGTTGCGCTGTATTGTATTTTACTGTGAGTAAGGGTAGTTGTGCTATATTGTATTTTACTGTGAGTAAGGGGAGTTGTGCTGTATTGTATTTTACTGTGAGTAAGAGTAGTTGCGCTGTATTGTTTTTTACTGTGAGTAAAGGTAGTTGTGCTGTATTGTATTTTACTTTGAGTAAGGGTAGTTGCGCTGTATTTTACTGTGAGCAGGGGAATTGTACTGGACAGTACTTTGAGCCAAGATAGTTGTACTGTTCTGTGAGCCAGGATAGTAGTACTGTGGAAGTGAGGAAGTGTTCAGGACATTGCAGAGACCCAGTGGTAGACTACCCCTGGGTTACAGTACAATACAAGGATTTCTCTTTCCTGTGGTTAGGTCTCCGGTTTCGAATTGCCACAGGCTAAAACTCTAAATACATGCCCTGGACTAACACATTACTGGGTTTTGCACATCTAAACCCCGGCAATTGAATTGGGACTTGTATGGGTACACTCGCAATGGGTGTCTTGTGATGCAAATCCTTTCCTTGATGATGTTATTTAAATTATGCTAACTGATTTGGCTCATGCAATGGAGGGCATGTTTTTGTAATATCAGTTGAGTTGATGGTCACACTTCCTACTTTTACTGAGCGCTGTACTCTTATGGGTACCCTTACATTTGCCGCCAGTCAACCTATCATGCCGTCACTGGCGTGGATGCTCATTCTATCCATTCTTTTTCTCCATTACACACTGCCATTTACACTTTAATCATACACGTCTGACTGCAATAGGATGACATGTAGCACTTACCTGTCACACCATTCATTACGTTGCGAGTAGTCGATCCCATTTGACTTAGTTAAAAGGCTTCTCTGCACCTGCCGCACAGCCCAGGGATGCCTCTTTTAGCTTGCGAGCTAATGGCCAGTTAGAGCCATCAGACAGGGAAGCACTGCTCTGAGACACCCTAGATCAACAGATCCATAGAGCTCAGCTCCCCCAAACCAGACAAGGTTGGAAGTAGCAGAAGATCCAATCATAGGTGCAGGAGGATTAATTGAGGTTAATCAATAATCAGGAATATTGACTAATCAGGGGTATAGAAAAGGCAGTGTTGCCGCATGCCATTGCCAGCAGTAACAAACATTCAGTGTGTTTGTGTCTCAGGTTTCTCCTTGATATTCCAGACGTCTGGGGAAGGAGAGTTTGAGGAAGTTGTGATGGTCCTCACAGAGTCAGCTGAATGATGTCATGGACACAAATGGGTCCTCTTCTCACGTCGTCATTTTTTTTAAAGCGCATCTTTTCTGTTGCCCATTTTGTCCTTCACCATCCAACGCTGCCTCATAGACATGGTAAAGCCGGGCCGGTGACAGGGCGCTCCAAGGTGGCACATTGGTGCTCCTGGGACATAGTTCCTGAACCATACTCTTCCACACAGCCCCATGCTGTACATGCCAGCCTACTGGATGCCAGAGGAATGCCTTGCAGTCATGTTGGCCAGGAGAGGAGAGTGGGCATTAAGAGCTTACTGTGGCCTGTAGCCATGAGATGTTTAACACCAAGGATTAAAACGGACTGGAGTGAAATTAGGACAGGGTGCCCAGCAGTCATACTGTGTGATGAGACAGTGCCCTATACTGGGTGACAAAATAGGCCCTCAGGCATCACAAATTGATGACAATTAATTAAGAAAAAATATATAAAATTCCATGTCATTTTGGAGGATGGAGTAGGGAAAAATGAATCATGGCTTTTATAGCGAGAAGGATATAGAGGAAAGCTAGCTAGGGAGACCCACGGCATCAATACATCAAACCCCTGAGAGGCCATTTGGCCCGTCTCATTGGTCCAGCCAGATGATACGTCTTTATCAGCTGAGAGTCAGATTGTTTAAAGGACTGGTGGAAACTAGGATCATCTTTAATTAAACGAAGTGCAGGTCAGTACCACTCTTCA
The DNA here is from genome assembly GCA_016801175.1 of Esox masquinongy. NCBI lineage: Eukaryota > Metazoa > Chordata > Actinopteri > Esociformes > Esocidae > Esox > Esox masquinongy. The sequence continues at coordinate 17,813 of JACXGI010000882.1, forward strand.
CTTCTATACTGTTTGTAGGGCTCAGTGACACAGAAGTACAGAGTCTTTAGAAAGGATTCAGGCCCCTTCACCTTTTACACATTCTGTTATTATAGACTTAATTTATAAATGAATGTGTTTATTTTCCATCGATCTACACAATACCCCATAATGACTAAGCGAAAAAACATGTTTTTAGAAATCTGTGCCAATATATTGAAAAAACAAAAAATATCATGTAAATAAGTGCTCAGACCCTTTGTTATGACACTCCAAATTGAGATCAGCATTGAAAGTTTCCAGGAGCACAGTGGGCTCTATCATTGTGAAATGGAAAAATTTGAAAACAACCCAGACTCTTCCAAGAGCTGGTTGTCCAGCCAAACTAAGTAACCAGGCATGAAGAGCCGTGGTCAGAGATGTGACCAAGAACCCAATGGCCACTCTAACAGAGTTTCAGAGTTTCTCTGCAGGGATAGGAGAACCTGCCAGAAGGACAACCATCTCTGACAACCATTTCGTTTTTAGGGAAGGATGAATGATAACTTATGTACAATTAACTTGTTTTTGCTTAGTCATTAACCAGTATTATGTGTGGATTAATGGCAACAATAAATTGATGAATTATAAACTGAGTTCACTGTATAACAAAACAAAATTAAGGAAAAGTGAAGAGGTCTGAATAATTTCCTAAGTCCCTATGCACTACAGACACATGACTTCCTGTTTGGAGTTCACATTTGGTACAGGCACGTGTCAGCAACCCTGGGTGTACGCTGGGAGAATTGCACATCAGGGCCTATGAGAGGTACTGTATTTACAAAGTCATTATGTCAAGGTACTTGTAGATAAGAGCTTGCTTTTGCTGTACATGACAGTTAGTGTTTCATTGACTCTGGCCTATTGGAGAACAAAGCCGTTTACTCACACACTTACTGGGCCCTGATGAATCTGAGCCGATATAACTCAAGCAGAGTGATGTACCGCATGTTCTCTGTCGAGCTCCTTGTCTTCTTCTCAAATCCCTTTTATTATGATTTGTTTACAGCCAGCAAAGTCAATCCAAGCAGACGTATAAATGACATTGAGTGTCCTGGTGTTGAGGAGGGATGACATCATGCCACAAGATTTCAGCACAAAGCAAGATAGCAAAGTGACAGAGCAACACAAGTTAAACGTTGTCAGTGGCAGTAGACGACAGTACTGACAGACCTCTCTCAACACCATGTCCTCCTATTTCCCTTTGGTCTGTGCTTTCTCTTAGTCTGTTCAACCCATGTCAACATTTACCCAAAACGGATGTGCAGTCATGCACAAGCTACCCTATAGGTTCAGACAGAACAACGTTCTGATGTAGGATAAGGACATTTCTATATCTCTGCCTTCTAACCTGGGTCAGTTTTCATTGAGTGACTGAGCTACTTGCCAGTATTATAAGTTTAATGAAAAGGTGCAATGTTTCGACCCGATGAAGATCTTTGACCGAAACATTGGACTTTTTCATAAAATTTATGACACTTGAAAGCAGCAACAGTGGGAAGGATTATATCATGTAATTGTAACCTGACTATTGAAATGATCAGCAAGTAAAACTAATCCCTCTTTGAGGAATGCCCATCTCCATTGACTCTACTTTTACAGGGTAACTAATGCTAATTATGAAGAATTATGTAAATAAACGACTAAGAATTTTAAATTGTGATAATCTAAACGTGTGAAACATAGTAGGTTTAGTCACTACAGCTTGAGCCGTTCAAGAAATACTATTTTAGGGTTAACTAAAGCTAATTATGTAAATCTATGCAGATTTGTCATCATTGTCAATCTAACTTAACACATTTTAAGTTGGGATAGCCAAAACTTGTGAAACAAAATGTGTTTGGTCTCTCTTGCGTAAACGGTTCAAAAGATCCTATTTCTGAGATAATTAATGCTAATATGCAAATGTATACATTTTACTATCCCTTTAATTCATTTCATATTGCAATCCATGTTAACATATCAAAAGTTATCGTCCATCACAATGCAATTCGCACATTACTTTTGATGTTTCTCATCTCTTTTTAATCACTTAATGGTCTGGTGAACCTATGTATTTTAAACTGATTTGTCTGGCATAGATTGTCAAAACAACATAATAAAAATAGCTGTCTTTGAAGCAGCAACATACAGTAAAACCAATGATTTATGCTTTACTCAAACTGTACTGGCTAATACAGTACTGTGATTAACATATCTGACTCTACTGGACACCAAACCCAGAACCTGTTGCTAGTACCATGCTCTTACAAACTGACCCGCAATACATACTGAAGTATACAGTACAATATTGTAAAATACTTGAGTACAATTTTGTGCCATGACTGGTGATAGAAATTAATAATCAGTCAACTTTAATTGGTAGAATAGATGTACTGTAGCATTTTCATTGGGCTATTTTGAGACATATATCTTGCGTTGTTTGCTTTTAGATTAACTGGTTGATAAAATAGCTTGAGAAGATATCATTATGGCGTGTTTGGGTAATTAAACCAAAGTACTCTGCGTACAAAGTTAGATTACACAGTGAAAAAATATTTTTAATCAGTGGTTGAGTGGTGAAAGTTCCCCAAACAAAACTAATGATCATTGTTAGGTCTTAAAAGTAAGACTGGTTGTGTTACAAGTTAAACATTTTAAAGTTTGTCCAAAACGTATTGAAGTAAAAATCTCCTTGAGAAAACAACATGGCTAATGAAAGCACTGCATCCCTGACAATTATTATATTATAACACTGCAATTGCGCCACCGGGTCATGTACGGTTCTTGTGTACCTTTCTCCTGCCGAAGGTGACAAAAAAAGATCTACCCCTTCACCTCAGACCCCTTGAGAGTTAGCACAGTGTCATTACACTCAAAGGGCAACAGAGTCATCATAATGAAGCTGATAGAAGAGCGATCTCTGAGCCGCCACCACTGCACTGCAGATACCAAAACATCAGTTAAGACCTTGATGCTATCTATGCCACAGCACAGACCCAGTCATGATATTTGGCTCGTCTTCCACCCACACCTCACAGTTTGGCACGAATATTATGCACCACAAACATGCGTCAGGACACACAGGGGAAACTGTGTCCTGATGTGTGGATCAGAGTAGTGCTGAACACGCTACTAATCCTACAAACGTAGTTACCCTCACTCTCCCTCACACCAGTGCTTGCCTGCAATAAAGACAAAAAATGCTATGAGAGCGAATGTGTGGAAACACACAACACACATCCAGCAAATAAAAGGCTCATACATATGCCCTACAATTCCTACTCTGGCTAGGAGGGTGCATTCGCCGTTCCCTCCCCAGTCCTATCCTCCATTTTTCAGGATTGACAGGATAACTAAGAGGCTTGTCTGCCCGTTAAAGTGGCGATACTGCTCACAGAGCGGTATCGCCGGTTATAGATCCGGCGATGGGTGTAGTGGTGAAAGCCTGTTTGAGATGTGTTTTTTTACAGGAGCACTGACACAGTACCGCATAATATTATTGGCCATGTCTTCTAGCGTAACTAGGACAGTTTGCCTGGTAAATATTTTAGCATGTGTCCCTTTGACTTTGAATTTATTTTAAAAGCGACACATAACTGGTTCTCTGTTCATGGCAGTTATTTGAAGACATGTTACTGTTGCCGGTGTGCTCATGGAGTTGAAAAGAAACCAACCAGTTTAGCACACTTTAGAATGACCTCATCCTCTTCAGCTTTTGATATCCTTCACAGCATATGCCCAAGTTTTGCTTCATCACTTTGAAATATTCAAGGCAAACTGCTGAGACATGGGGTCAAGTCCCTCTAGTTCAGAAGTATGTGCCCAGAAACCATTATTACACACCAAGCGCGAGTTTAGCTCTGCATGCATATATATATTTTCATATGGGCTGGAAAATCTATAAAATATTGTTATCTGGACAGTCATGAGCTTGGTAGATTCCGAGAGGTCGATACAAGGGCAGATGCATGTGATTAAAACGTGTAAATCAATATCCGGTATCTATTTTCAATTCATTTTGTTGAACATGAATTAAGATACAGTATTCATTATTTTTTCTTAGATTATAAGTCATGCTTATTCTGAAAGGGACGGAACACAAAGCAGCAATATGGTAGTCTATAGTGTTGTTTGGTGTGTTCTGTTATAGGCTGTTCCTCAGAGTGATGATGACTGATAGCACAGCCCAATGAGAACATCCATTCTGTTTGTGATTGTATCATCATATTATCACTGGCACTGTCGCAGTTTGCATTTCACTCATGAGTAAATATTGATTGATTTGCTTGTACAAGGAACACAAGCATCTTGTGTAAATATCTGTCTCAGTTGTGCCGACATCAGTGCTTAACAGAATCGGAGAAGCAGGCATGAGAATTACAAAAAAAACAAAAGAATGTACTTTGTGTGTTTATGCTTCAATCCATTTGTTTTTCACAATAAGGTCCCATCTGAAAGCAAGGTTTACCCTGCTCTGTGGTTCCAACTGGATCCAACCCACCCCCACATCCCAGCAGTCTCCCTTACGCCGTAGTGTCCCTGTCAGACCCAATTAGATTCCTTCTCAGCTCTGCATTATGTACATAGGGAGAGCACAGAATGATACTCTTATATAACACTTTGTGTATTAGCCTTGTGATTGAATTACCCAGCGGCGCCCATATATACCCCCAACCTAGTCCTAACCTTCCCGAGTTCATCTCTTTCTTAATGGGTGAGGTTTGCCCCACTTGCCTGGTGCCAGAGTGAAGACAGAGCTTTTGACGTGCCCTGGTTAGTCAGTGATACAGCTCATAATGGAGGTGGATACTGTTGATCTGAGGGCTGTCTAGGGAAGGTGGAGAGAGGCTGCCAGTGTAATTGCCTGCTGAGAAGAACGCAGCGGCAGTGATTTCCTTAACTCCCGCCGTTTCAAAATGCATCATGGGAGATGTGCCATATACTACTGAAGACATCTTTGTTGTGCTATATGTGATAGCATGTCATGTCAGCTTGTTGCAGCTGGTCACAGGCCATGCTCTTATTTCACTTTCTGACAAACATCCATCAGCTTTCGACAAAAAATGTTTTCCAGCAACACTTGATCAAAGAGCAGCTTATTCGCAGCATTATATTTTCGATGAGTTATGCACACGTAGATGTGGGTAAATTATGTGCCAGGGCAAAATTCAGTCATACACACATTTCAGTGTCTATGCAGTATCTCTTTTTCCAATGGTCAAATTCAGTCAGACTTGTCTTACTTTATAAATATCTTTTACAGTTAGTATACATTGACTTTTAATAATTAGAAGGATAGGGATGGGATAAATAAAGACAGACAGCAGTAATATTGTTATAGCGGGTTGGAATAAACCCCAGCCCTAATACACCAAGGTAATACATAACTGTCTTTATGTACATGACGTCAGTGTCTCTAGTTTATAGTATACAACTTCACTGTCAGTGCAGAAAGCTTTACGCTTAAAGGTAGAATGTTCACTTTACCTTAGCTAGAGAAATACATACTCCTTTATTTCCATATGATTGTGTATGGGGTAATTATGGGTTGATTCTAGTACAGGAACATTCTGGGTCATTGTGGGTAGGCTCTAGTACCAGAATGTTCTGGGTCATTGTGGATAGACTTTAGTACCGTAACGTTAGGTTTATGGTGGGGAGCGTATTTTCCACCCTCTAATGGACTGAAAGCCTGTGGGCTCTGGCCAGACTGACTGTGTCTGTCAGTAAAAGGGCACAGAGAATGACTAAGCCCTAATTGACCAGATATCCTTCATTACACGCAGGCTTACAAACCCACTGCACTCTGTCCCCTAAGACTGGTTCTAAAGCACAAGGGCAGGCAGAAAGCTATTCTGGAAGATTAATATATCACAGCTAGAATGTTTTTTCAGACAGACGTGAGTTTAGTTACTTGTATTTTGATTTCCAATGGACATGCAGATGATTACGATGTAGTCACATGTTCATTGTTGGATAATTGACTACTCACGTATTACAGCTGTGACTATAAATCATAAACAGATTTTAAGCGTGCAGCTCGATTTTCTGTCTCTATTTCTTCTCTATGCAGAGCCATCTTGAATTTGGCAAGCTATCATTCTTCTGGACCTGACAATGTTTCGTAAGAAGAAAAAGAAGAGGCCAGATATCTCAGCACCGAAGAACTTTGAACATCGGGTGCACACCTCATTTGATGCAAAGCGGGGCTGCTTTGTGGGCCTGCCAACCCAATGGCACAGTCTAATAGAGAACCTCCGCAGGCCCAAGCCCATGGTGGATCCTTCTCGTATCACCCCTGTGGAGCTCAAGCCAAAGAAGGTACTGGCCCTTACTCTCATTCCACCTGCCTGTCCTTTTCCTCTGAACATTTCAAGACAAAAGATAATTGAGCGACAATTTTACCTCTCAGAATATTACAACATTTGTAAGCCTCAAACCTCTCTGTCAGATAGGAACGGTTTAAGCTTTCAAATGACCCAGAGCTGCGGTAGATTTAGCCTGTCTCTAGTTTGAAGTGGCCCTAGTCCAATAATGGCTGTGTGCTGGAGGAAACTTTCTGTTCTGTCATATTGCTTTCTTATCTATCACAGCGTTGAGCTAATCACCCGGTTGTGTACACTGACTGTACAACATGAATCCTTGGAGGGCTCTAAGATGTATTACTCCATGCAGGCAATTAATAACTATCCACTGTGCCTTTCCCACAGACAGGCAGAAATTGCAGGTACAGCAGTGGAAATGCCAGTGAGCGATAAAGCCTGCAAATCTAAGGATTTCCACACTAGGCTGAATTCTCATGCCGATATGCTCCTTTTAAAAACGTTTCACATTTTCATTTTGAGCAAGTTTGAGCTTTATATAGCTACAATCCCTGCGTCAGCCTGAGAAGCAGATTCATATTTTTAACAGGATCATCCGGATTGGGTTTATTGTACAGTGGAGACTTCTGTTCTGTTACTAATGTAGCCTGTAGTGCAGAAGGAAAGATTGGAGAGATTACAAAATCATGACAACATTTAAGACATTCAACAATTCAACAATAACTCCCCATTTTATCCTCTATAAAGAGGGTGCAGTTGGTTGTTAATTATTGTGGCTAAGCGACCTGTGCAGCTGTGAGAGCAGACCAGAGCAACAGAGAAATATAGGAGACTTGTGACAGTGAACAGAAATCGACTTTACCCAGAAGATGAGTAATCAGCCAATGGGCCTTTTCTCTAACAGGTTAAACTGGAAGGCTCTTCTGCCAACTTCTTTTCAAGTCTGTGTCATCTTGTTCTGTCAGGTTAAGTTAATGCTCTTTCTCTAGGTCATTGTGACCCGCGCTGCTTGTGATTTCACTCACTTGATAGAATCAGTTCATGTACAACACACACTGCAAAATAGAAGTGCCTGCATTCAGAACAAAATACCAAATCAATAATACAAATGACATTATTTTTTCATCCCAACAGCAGATAATTATATTTCTAGATAAAACCCACTGGGAAAATGACTCAAATGTGGATGTTTTTAGAACGCCAAATTTGGTCTTATAAAATGCTAAAACTGTCCTTTCAGATTCTAAAAATACCATATCTTCAAGCGATGCTTGTCACCCTCATTATTTCACTCAGCCCACATGCACAAGCCTCTCGCAGTAAGTCACTCCACAATTATTCCAGTTAACGTAGTCACCCGGGATATAACTGCTCTTCCTTCAGACCATCGTGCGCGGGAGTATGATCGGCCACGGTGACTACATTTCGGCAATGATTTCCGACATGAGCCGGCTGTCCGTGACGAGCTCCAACTCCTTGAGGAAGAGCAGCCCCTCGTCCAGGAAGAGGGCCCAGTCCCTGGGCAGGCTCGGGGAGGTGACCGAGGGGGACGCCTACCAGTATGAAGGCCTGGGAGAGGACGAGCTGCAGCGGCAGTGGAAGAACAGGGCCGGTAACATCCATCGTGGGTCTGGGACGCCCCGCGCGGGCGTAACCCTGCAGCCCAACGGTGTCCTCCCCAGGGCTAAGTCCACCTATGAGGTGAGTGTCAGCTCCCTGGAAGGACCCCCGGCTCCCGTGCAGGTGCCCATTAGGGGGGCTTATTTCGGCTGCGAGGTGGGCAGTCCGACGGAGAGACTGGTCGTGAAGAGAGACTTCCAGGTGCCTAAGGTTATGCAACACAACCAGAGGCCCGTCTCATGCTTCTACAGCCCAGCCATCGCCGTCCAGCAGCCCAGTTCCGACCACGGTGGTAACCCCCCTCCGGAGTACCGACCCAACCTCTACATTCAATCCCACAACAGCCCTGGCAGACCTTATTCCTCCTATGACCTGAAGGTGAGCGTGTCACTTAATTATATATTATTATATATTATATTATATATTATATGACATTATATTGTCATAGGCCAGCTGACGTGATCAACCAGGGAACGTCACATATTGACCACGTTTCACCTTGATTCTTTGAAAAGCTTTGGATATAATATGGACAGTGGTATTTCAAGAACCCAGATTTGTTTTGGTACATACATTTGTCTATAAATATGAGCTCCCTTTATCTCATACCACACTGTATACCTGCATTAATGCTGCTAGCTTTTCACTGTGATAAAAGATGATTTGTCGCTATTGCTTCAGTGTGCTTGTAAATGTTGAGAGATGCTATGTTTGGCAAGATCTCAAGGGTACACTGAGGTACCTATTGCAACGTCTTAGCAGGGATATCACCAGGTGAAGAGAATGCATAGTGTGAGGGTGAAGCACTGTGATTTACATCCAATAAGAACGCAGGCCAAGGACCTTGGGAACACAGCCAACTTTACCTCTCTCTGTCTCTCTCTCTCTCTCTCCCTCCTATCGTCCAGGCAGAGTCGGCTCTGAGGCACCACCAGTCAGGCTTTCTACCAAACACCACCAGCAGTCCCTTTATGAGTGGCATCAGACCCCACAGGACGGTGCGCTCCTCAGCCAGCTACACCCTGGGTTTGTCCCCTAACATGGGCTTGAGACCTAACGGCCCTGAACCCTTTCTGAGACACTCAGGCTGCCCTAATACCCCCTTTCCCAGGCAGGACAGCCCCTCCCAGCCCCGGCCCTCCCCCACAGGCTCTCTGGCCACCAGCCCCCCAGGCACATGCTCACCTGCCTTCAGACCGCCCCAGCATCCCCAGAAGCCCCCACCAGACCCCCCCAAGGTGACCCATGAACAGTTTAAGGCTGCCCTGCACATGGTGGTGGACAAGGGTGACCCACGGTCCTACCTGGAGAACTTTGTGAAGATCGGAGAAGGGTCCACCGGGGTGGTGTGCATCGCATGCGAGAAACACAGCGGCAGGCAGGTGGCCGTGAAGATGATGGACCTGCGGAGACAACAACGCAGAGAGCTGCTTTTCAACGAGGTATGACGACCTGCGACTGGCAACATCCTCAGTAACCACCATTTACCATAAGGCCACCCCAAATGACCAATGAATCATGTTGGGATACGCCGTGAACAAATGTTATCACCTGAAACAGCAGGGTACGCGCCCCCTCGGGTCCGTCTAGTTCTAATGTAGCGGTATATACCGCATGGCTCCTTTATCCGCGACAGTACTAGCAAACCTTCTTTTATAGCCGCGAGTGCCATCTTGATAATCACCTGGTGCATTTACGTGACCCCTCGATTATCCAGTGTGTGTGTTTGTCCAGGTGGTGATAATGAGGGACTACCAGCACAGGAACGTGGTGGAGATGTTTAAGAGCGCCCTGGTGGAGGAGGAGCTCTGGGTCATCATGGAGTACCTCCAGGGCGGAGCACTAACCAACATTGTGTCTGAAACCAGGTGGAGCAGGCATGAAGCACTACATCAGCAGAAATAATATCTGTCATGTAGGGGGCAAATGTACTGACCGGTCTAAATTAAATCTAGCAGGTCTTTTTGAAGAAACAAGATTTCGAGGACTTTATTATTGTCTTCAGTACCAATTTGAACCATTTGGGGGTAGTGTGGTACCTACTTGTTGAGAAGACAAGCAACTAAGCACATTTGCACTCATTCCCACTGAGAATGGAGCAAAACAGTGTCCTCCTCCATACAGTGACCTCCTCCTAAAGGAAACAGTCATCTGATAACATCATTTGATTTGTGCATGTTGAAATGACATGTGGGGTGTTTATATGAGCCAATATAGGATTTTATCAATGTCCCTGTGCTGTTTGATTTATCAGATACTGCATTAAATATGAGTAACATAATAGCCCACTTGATATCGGAGAAGGGGAATTTCACTGCATATTAACTCTACCTATCAATGTTTTTATAATCCAAATAGTTGTCTAATTCACAATACAGAGACAGGATTTGTCCCCAGAAAAGGGTTTACATATCAAAATTCACCACAATCTGTAAATGGGCCTGAAAAGATTTTCTCTAATTTAACCAAGTAAGATTCCTTGGCATAATTATACACACATTCCAACCCCAAATTGGTTTTCCAAAACAGTATTCTTCTCTATTCAAATATGAGTAAAAACACAGCACAAATGAGTTTGTTTTCCATTTCCTACTAGTTAGAAGGACAAGGAATCACAAATTCATATGGATTAAAAAATAAAAAGGACATCAAATGACCCAAGAAAAAAATCAGCTTTCCCAGTAGCAAATCATATACTTTTATGAAAAAAAAACTGCCACAACCCTAAAATGGATTTCGGGGAAGTTGTTTCTGTAACACACTGCTTTAGTGATCAAAGTGACCTACTCTGTGCGAAAAAACAGCAATCAATTAGCAGCGCAGCATTAAATGTTATTACTGCTCCACGCAGGCTAAGTGAGGAGCAGATAGCCACAGTGTGTGAGGCTGTGCTCCAAGCTCTGGCCTACCTCCACTCCCAGGGCGTGATACACAGAGACATCAAGAGTGACTCCATACTGCTAACACTGGATGGAAGGGTACATCTCTTCATTTCTCAGAAATGTTTTTGAGTTCAGTCGAGAAAAACACAGCTGTTAGTGTTTTTATAACTGTTGCTAATCGAATTATATCAATGTCCTTCACAGATCAAACTGTCAGATTTTGGGTTCTGTGCTCAGATTAGTAAGGACATCCCCAAGAGGAAGTCTTTAGTGGGAACACCCTACTGGATGGCACCAGAGGTGATCTCTAAATCCCCATATGGCACTGAGGTGAGAAAGAAAAGAACGCAAAACTACTCTGACTGTATGCTAACTGAAAGTCCGGGTGATTTACAAAACAGTAAAGGCATACTAACTCCATCCAAACCATCTGTAGATATCCTGTATATTATTGCTTACTAATGGCATATTGAAAGCATCCAAACAAACAGCGACGTCCGGTCTTCATGTCTGTGGTTGACGTGGCGATATGCTGGTTGGTTGTGTCTGTCAGGTGGACGTGTGGTCTCTGGGCATCATGGTGGTTGAGATGGTGGACGGTGAGCCTCCCTACTTCAGTGAGACCCCCGTTGCAGCCATGAGAAGACTGAGGGATGAGCCAGCTCCCACTGTACGGAATTCCACCCAGGTGAAAACGCAGGATTCATACATGGAGATGTGTACACACCCACACGCACACCTTTTTTCCATTTAAACGTTAGCTAAATAAGCTTGTCCTTCGCGTAGATCTCCCCGGTGTTAAAGGACTTCCTGGACCGCATGTTGACCCGTGACCCAGTGGAGCGGGCCAGCGCCACCGACCTGCTGGAACATCCCTTCCTCCTGCAGAGCGGCACTCCGCAGTGCCTCGTCCCCCTGGTGGAGCTGTACCGCAAGCGCATGTCCCGCTGCTGATGCCCTGGTGGAGCCTGACTCCCGATCACTACTGTACCCTCCCATAGTGTCACGTCCCAGGCCCAAACCCACCAAACGCCCAGCTCGGCGGGCGGGCGGGTGGGTGGTAGCACCAGAGAGCACGTCCAGAACCAGAGAGCGTGGAACCCCATGACTTTACTGGAAAACACTGGCAATTGTTACACCGGACTCTCCTGGCTGTATGAGAATGAATGAACCCGGTTTTGCCGCGGGGATCACAGCAGCAGGTGAGACGTTGGTAGACACAGCATGGGCTTGGAAACCTAAGAAGCACTTTAGCAGCAAGTTGATGTAGTGTAACGACAGCATGCTAACAAACAGCATTCCTCACTCATCTCAACAATGTCTGGGCCTACCTGTGGTATACCGATGGAATTCCTCTAGACACAGTACAACTCTAGCTTTGGTGCAGTAGAAGACTTAGAATCCAAGGGAATTGTGAAGTGTATTGCGAACCTTTACTGTTTCCCATCTTAGTGCTTGGATACTAGTTGTGTATTTTCAGCTATAGTCTCAAGTTATGGTAGCTCATGACTTGAAAAGAGAAGTGTGATGTTGCAAACCTCTGACAGCTGGGACTTTGAGTGGAACCTTGCATCTTGTGGGTGAACAGTTTGCATGGCCAAACGAAGGCACACCTGGCCTAACTGGAACGTGAGATATTAGAGACATAAAAGACCGGCCTACAAGGACACTATGACAGATGTAAAGTTGGCATTTTGTTTTTACTAGGCTGAAGGAATCACGTTCCTTTATATATTTATTCTATTTTGCTTTTATGAAAAGTGTTGTGAACTGTTTGTAAAATGTGAAATTGCAAATACACTTTAATTTTTAGATTATCAATCTGAATTGTAGCAGATGAACAAATAATGTAAATACAGATATGTAAATGATGACTTAATACAGAGCCGTTGTGGTTACATGGGATGAATTACACTTCATTTGGAAAGGGTGTGTGTTTATGTCTGAATGCTGTGTTAAACATCCCTCCCACTGTATTGTGACCGACTTTGTAAACCACTGAACGTGAGTTGCTACTGAAAATGTGTATGACAGTATTTGCATTGGTTTGCATAGATAAAGCACACAGGCTTGGCATGTGATGCTGAAGAACATCCACCAGCTGACAGCACATTGCACATAATCTTTGTATTCTTACCAGGGATACAACATACTATGTCATGTATTTGTATTTCTATGTAGAACATTAATGAAAAGAGAATTATACATTATTTACATTTTGTAAAAATAAATAAATAATGCACATTGACTCTTTATTGATCAGCTAACCACAAACATTGGCATCAATTATACATTTGCTGTCCCTCTTGCTCAGACGCACACACAATGTATTAAACGCAGAAATGAAACCTCTGTCACATTTTGGAGTATTTTTAACAACTATGTCACAATCCAGCATTGCCTAAGCATAATAACAGCATAATCGACCAAACATGATCAACAGAATGTACAGATTTCATTAATATCATTACATTATTTTGTTCAATAAAAGCAACACAGGCTTAGACTGCAATTTCTGCATATGCTGTAGTTCTACACATGACAAAATCCACAGACAAAGTTAGAATCATTAGACTCAGGAATTACAAGTTAACCTATTATTCCTTTTTTTAATCTAAGAAAACATTTGATATTCTACTACTCTGCCTGCTTAAATATGTTTGCGTTCTTTTAAGAAAACAGCTCCCACCTATTCACCGAAGGGTACAACTTACTCGAGAGAGACACTGAGGGAACTGCTTTCAAATTCACACTTAACCCCGCTAATGCTGTCCACACTCGGCTGACTGTTGACCCTCTGGTGGGTGTGTGAGAAGGGGAATGTCTCAGACCGGGACATTCTCCCTCTGCCGTGTGAAGAACCAGTACAGTCAATGACCAGTCTCATGAACTCGGGGGCGGTGAATCGCCGCATTAATCGGTTCCCTAGCCCGCTGAATCCTGCAGGACGAACAGGAATTTTGTCCGGCTCCATTTCTGTTCTGTGAGAGAGTAGTTTATTGAGTCGCCCGTTCGGCAGCAGAAGACCACGCTTCAGACTCCCTGCCCTGCTTGATTGGGAACCTTCATTATTTTCACTTTTTGGTGGCCTGGTGGAATCCTTGGGTGCTCCTGGCGATTTACTTTTCCCTTTTGAAAGTGCTTTTGGCACAAGGAGACTTTTGACAGTGTCATTTGTCACCTCACAGGTGCTCTCTTGATATTCAATCTTGGCAATCAGGGATCTCTCATCCTGCAGCGAAGCTCTCTTTAATTTACTGCTTGATAGGCTTGTGTCACGCACATCACCCTGATAGGACTGCTTTCTGCTGCTCAGGAGGTCTAGGTTAAGTGGCTTTGCTTTGCTCCGGAGTGGAATACTCTCTGGCACATCCTGTTTCATTCCTCTGTTTCTGCTGACGTCTTTCTGGCCTGACTCAGGGTGATGGCTCAGTGTTTTAACCCCCCTCATGTCCCTTTGCTTACAGTTCTGTCTCTGTTTGGCTGTGAATATGTCATCCTGTTCTTCTTCAGATTGGGCCCTCTCTAGGTGATTGCCATTTCGATCTAGGGATTGATTCTGGCATCTGATTCGCTCCCACAGCCCGCTGCCATCCCCAACCCTCAGCTGCCTCTGGAATACGCCAGGCAGGTGGTCTTCATCCTGGCTGTGGAACTGTCTGGAGAACCTCTCCAGAATCTGCCTGGGGAGTTTGTTGGGGTGATGGCTCTCCATCCCGGCTTCCTTCCCGATCCCGACCTCCCCTGGTATGTCGTCTGACATCACCCCTCTTCTCCCAGAGTTTAAAGCCTGGACGCACTGGTCGTGCCCAAAGAAACTGGCCACCTGGATGGCAGAATGACCCGCCTGGTTGGTGCGGTCCAGCTTCAGGCCTAACTTTTTAAAAGCCCTGACCAGGAACTCCAGCACCTGGCTGTGGCCACTATAGGCGGCGTACATCAGGGCACTGTTCCCCCAGGCATCGCATACGTCTGGGTCGGCGTTGAACTGCACCAGGAGTTTGACTGCGTCCAGGTGGCCCAGCTCACAGGCCAGACTCAGGGAGGTTCGCCCGTGCTCGTCCTGACAGTTCACGTCTGCGCCTTTCTCCAGCAGCAGGCGGGTAAACTTCACCCTGCCGCCAGGGTCCCGCAGACCAACGGCAAACATCAGCGGGGTACGGCCATTCTCCGTCTTGGAGTTGATGATGCGGTTGTCCAGGGCGTCAAGGACGAAGCGTGCCAGGTGCACTTTGCCACCGTGCATGGCATCCAGGAAGGTCTTGGTGCCAGAGCCCTGGCGCAGGTCCTTAGGTCGCATCATGTTTAATTGTCACTTCTGGAGGGGAGTTTAGACTGTGTGCTGAGGCAAGAAAGGAAGAGTAAATCAGGGCCCTCTCTGTGTTGACAGTGAGTGTATTTACCTCAGAGTGAGCCTCGCTGAGGAGCTGCCAGTGTTTTTATACCATTCTCTCCACACGCCCTCCCTGCGTTGCCAAGGAAACAGCCATCTGAGGACCATAATGCCACTGCATTATCCATTCAGAATAACCTCCCTCTGCCGGGAGGAAATGCTGTTTCAACTGAATAATCACTCGAGGAAACATGATCAGTGTTTTTAATTCGTGCCAGGCAGAAGTGGCAGCAAAGGAGATGCTTAAATTAGACTGTTTTTCCAAAAGGTTACAATTCTTTAACGCCATTCTTTTCATCTATTTGTCTCCTGCTAAAGATTTTAAAGAATATATTATTGCCAGGTTAGGAGCATCAGACGGCATATTTGAGTTTTAGGACGGAATAGACATTAGATTGCTTTCGAGGCGTTTTTATCATTCTGGAAAAAACACTAGCTCACCCCTATGATACAACGTCAATGAATGGAGGTATTATTTACATAGTGTAGACACAGCCATGTGCTCTCTCATGCCAGGAAACCTGGCCCTCCACTGCCTTTGATCACTTTGATCTCTGTACAAAGACATCTATTTAACCTGCTGCATGCTGATGTTCTGTTTACTTGATTGGAGAAAGGTCTGTGAACATACAATAGCTACTTTGGTGAATTCTGTTCAATAAGCAAGGATATTATTATTATTATTATATTATTGTTATGCAATACAAAGTTAATTCATTTGAGGCTTGTGTTCATATAACATTGTTCATGTTCCCCTCAACATTCGCTTTCAACAAGTTGGCTGTGTCCAAGTTCAACTGCATTCACCTTTGGGAGTGTAGCAGCCAAGGAAGAGGAGAATAGAAAATGCTAAAAGTAAGAAAGGTGGTTTTTAACTGATGCCCAACAGCCATCCCCTCCATTGCCCTGTAATGATTTTAATGAGGTTTTAATTGCTAATATAACACACAGCAGGAGCCACACTGGACCCATATAGTGTGAGTGAGAGAAGCAGCACTTCCTTCACCTGTTCACCAGCCGGTCAACATATATCCTCATCAAAACCCGCAGCGGGCTGCTGGGCCCGGTCCGTTATTGCACCATTAGGTCTCCGGTTCTCTTTCAGATGTTGTTCATCAGAGACAATGTGATACAATTAGCTCTGAAATATGTCTGAAACCCTTGTGACCAGGAACTGGTTGACGATTATACAATGTATGCAATAAATGTGGTGATAGAATAATTGAAATATTGCAAATGTTTAGATGATGTTTATTTATGAATTAAGTTCATTTGGACAGGGAAAAAGTGCAACAAAACCATATGTCATGAGTCATTCCACATTCACCCTTTTGATTTCCATGATACATTTCCAGTCTACCCTTTAAGGTTTGCATTTTGCCCTTCGAAAGAAATAGTCAATAACTGATCCCAAGCTGAAACTCAACTTCAGAGAATCTATTTTCCACGTACTTTTATTTCCTGGTAAAAGCTCACAGTGTTGTGTCAGCGCTGGATGTTCTGAGACGTCTGATTTATCAGGAAACGTCTCTGCTTTACTCCGCCATCCTACTTTAATTACTGCTAACACACTCTCTCCATACCAATGAGAGAGGGTGTTGATGATGCCACCTCTGTCTCCTCCAATGCTGATGAGATCTTAATCAGGTCAATAAGATTCAGAAGATTTTGTTAACTAAGCAAATAGACAGTAAGAACCTAATCCCAGGATACCAAATTAGGTCAGATCAATTTCCCTCAAAAGCAATATGGTAATAGAATCATCACGACATCTCAAACCACGTCAGCACCATAACAAGACTCCTCATTTCAGCAGAGTGAACTAGCTAATGTAATTATCAGAGTCATAGATACTAGACCACCTTGTGGACGATGACTAAGGGGAAAGTTGCACAGAACTTGATGAAAGTTGTGCTATTCATGCGTCCTCTTATCTGGTATTCCAGTGGAGTGCTTGCAGCCCTTGGCGGCTATTTCAGAGCTGGATCCCTCCAGAAATAGACTTGAGCTCTCAGACTAAACCAAGTCTTAGCAGGGAGTCAGCAGGCTGTGTTTGAGTTATTATGTTGGCTGCCACTCTTCTCCCTAACTCCAGATATTCTGTGATTGTTGACATTTCCGGGCTGTGCCTTTTGGGGTGTTCATTATAAAAATATATTTGAGGATTTATGATCTGATCCAGAAATAGCTCAGGAGCTGTGGGTGTCATGCCGTTCATAAGCAATTTTCACGTATACTTTTCCTGCATCGTCCAAATGCATGTTATGTGAGATCTAAAGGAGTGCCGAATAAGAGCAGTCATTGAACATGTTCAAAACAATGAAACGGTTGATTTGGTTTGTCATTAAAGACAGTCACAATCCTCTCTGTTTGGATAATAGAATGAAAATGACTGAGTTCGCCAATGCAGCGACTGAATGAGCTGGACACATGGGGCTGGTTAATTGAACAGATGTATGCAGGAAAGCAACAATGCCACGATAAATACTCTATCTACCATTCCCTGCTCACTCGTACCTAGAGGCATCCCCTTAGAATTGCTGATCAGAAATAAAGGCTCATGTACCATCAGTCATAATGTCTGAATCAACCTGTAGGGAGAGGACACTTATAGTACGAACACTAAATCAACAAGTCTCTCAAGGCACAGTTCAGAAGAAAAAAAGGTGTGGATGGCAGAGAATTCTCCTCAATGCTATTCTCCTGGAGCATTTTTTATTATTTTTAATGACATGACAGTAGGAAAGACAGGCCAGGGAGAAAGGTATGCAGACAGAGACTGAGAACAAGGCCACAGACAGTTGGCCAATCCAGGACTCGAACCTGGTCCGGCACCTCCTCAGATAACTCTAATGATTAAAAAATAGAAACCATGAACAGGAGAAAGATTGGGACTTTGTTCAGGGAGACTGTTATTTCGTTTTACCTGTAAACACCTAACTGTTTTCAAAAGGTGCACAACCATTTGGACTGTCTCCTTTTGGAGTCTGTCCTAATTGGAGCACACCTGAGCATGGCAGCCTGGAGATGGGATTATTCTGAATACACTGAGGACAACAGGATGTCTCCCTTTCACTTTCCTTATACTGCTTCTCCCTTGGCGACTTTCAGTTGAGAAAAATAACAAGTTGGGCAATTAGAAAGGACAATTTTAATTTTAATTAGCCAAGGAGGCAGGTAAACTAACGGTTAAGCAGGTGAGCCAGCAGGGTTGCTCATTCTAATTCCAAGTCTGACTGGAAAAACTTGTCGGGAAGTGAGTTGGCAACTAGAGGTTGTTGGTATCAAATCATATACTGTATGTCATTGCCTGCCATTATGACCTTGAGCAAGGCTGTTAACCATGCACAACATATCTGCCTGTGTTTTTCCACTGTTACATGAAAGCTGAACACTAGCTTTCCGGTTGGGCAGCGGGAGATGACTGACTGGGGCTCATTGGATTGAGCTCTTGGCTCTAGTGTCGGTTTTTCCTCATCAAAGTCTGATAGCACTTATATCCTTTGAACTGGCACAAGCACATGGTAGCTTGGGTTCAGGGGAAGTTATCACACATAGGAAGGAAGCAGCTGGCCTGTGGTCATGAGGCTGGTCCATGTGCTTCTCTCTGAGGAGGGTCAGCAGAGGCCAGTGCTACTCTCCACAACGGGGAAACTGTTCCTTACAACTGCACAGCCTCTCTTGTGAAAATATTCCCTTAAGTTGAATAAAAAGTTTCACCTCTAGCATTTAGTGTTTACCATTTCCTTCTTTCTAGTGCTATAAGGCAGCCTTGACTGAATTAACCAGTCATTTGGCTCTTAGAAAGCATCATCTCATCAGCATCCCTAACCATTCTCTAGAGAAGATCACCAACAAGGCAGGATTCTCAGTAAAACATCTACTGAGGATTATTTGGACACATCCATATTGTACAGACAAGTCAGATCGATGCAGTTCGGCATTTCTGTAGACCAAAAAAAACACATTTCGTCAAAATAATAATGACATAAATAACAACTGAGATAAGAGGTTCTGTGCGGCAGGAGACATCTGTATCCATCCTAGATCTATCACGTTTGGCGCTGCTTGAAATTCCCAGCTTGTTTTTGGACGGGCTCTGAGGAGGAGACAGACGCCCAGAGAGCCTCCTCTCCATTTCTCCCCCATGACAGGCCCTATTTGTGGCCTTCCAGCCTGGCTTGCCAGTGACAGCTCAATAAATTGGCCAATTGGATAACAAATGTATTTCTGTGATGGCCACATTGTTGGGAGACGTGCCTCGCTCGGCCACACCTGGAGTAATGGCCTGCCAGGTGATCCCATCCACACAGGAAGACTACTGTTGTTACACTGTTTTCATGAAAATTCAACAGATTATGCAACTGGAAATGAACAATAACGACATTCCTGGAAAAACTGGCTGACAATGTAAATCTATAGGCAACGTTTGAAAGCAAGCAATTTATTAATTATTTTGTTCTGGCATAGCAATGAAGTTCAGAATGTTATGTTATGTTGAAGAAACATTTCTTTGCTTCTCTGGCAGCTTGGCATCATACTGGGTTCACTTCCACAAGGAAAGGCGTGTAAGTGCTTTTGAAATAGAGACAGAAAAAAACACATTTGTAGACAAGAGGTGAGCGCACGCATTGTGGCGTCATGACCACACTACGGTCACTGTTCGTAACTGTTGTTGTTTTGTCGTACTTTTGCTCTCCTCAAAATCAGGCAGCATCTCCTACTTATCTCACTGATGATGGGCCTATTTTAAAAAGAGTGTGGAACCATCATGGAGGTATCGCTAGGCAACGGTGATCAAAATGTTACAATTTACATGTACAAACAATTAACACATAGACATTACACGCAGAGTATGAATCAGCCCACCCTTCACTGTCAGCATAGGCCCTCTTGTGAAAGCTCTGCAGTGATTTGTTTGAACTAGAGGTGATGCACCGGTTAAAATGCCATTTTTTAACGCTATGCCTTTGGTTCTCAATTTGACCAGACTCTTGAAAACCCATTGTATCCTCGGGCTATAGATGTCCTGGCCTTTGGTGTGGTGTGTGTTGGGATGCTGATCCCACTCGAGCCCACACATTGTATAGTTAATAACCTGCCCTATCTCAGCCCACACAGTCTGATACAGTATCTTACCTTAGGAAACAGAGGTAGATAGCAGCTGTGCACCTTTTGGCTTGTCCTTGACTATGTGTCCCTCATTTAGATTCACTTTTCTCTGCTTTAGTTCTCATACAACCACCAATTCTTTGTAATTTCAGTCATCTGGAATTCTTATGTCATAGCCCACTCTTTTTATTTTTCTCTCTCATTCTCTGTCTCGCTTTCTCTCTCTCTCTCACTCATCGTGTACATGGAAATCGAATCAAAACGACAAACACCACAGAATGACATGATCCAGATTGATTGTCAAAATGGAGGTGCATTTCCAGTGACCGACTGTATCTCTGCCACAGATCTATATCATTGAGGCGGTGGATTGTTCCATCTGGGATTTTTCTAATCCACTGTAAGTGAAGCGCTGAGTTTCCTGGACTGGGAGCTATCCACAGATGACCTGAGTGGACGCTTCCTGCCCAGGGCCTTCCCACTCCAGCTGGTGGGCGAAAGGCTGCCGGCCCTTACGTAACATTATGACAGCAGTGACTCAAGGCTGAGTGGTGTCACACATTCAGCAGTGTGTGAGGTGACGGGAATCTCAGGCACAAGCTGTCCTTGCCGCCGGAGCAAATGTCTTGTGACACTGATACACTCATTTTTAAAATGTCAATGCATTAGGACATGGGAGCGATCCAACTCAAAAATGGAACTTTCAACCTGGACCCGAAAGCAAACATTTTGGCTTGTCATAGCACCAAAGACAGGGCATTTACTAAGATATTGCTTGCTGTAATGATGTAGAAAAGCATTATGCCACAGAATCTATGTTAAGGTCTGCTGAACAAATCCCTGTGGCTCTGTCTGATGTGACAAATTGCCTTAAAGCACTCTCCCTCATCTAGCTACTGTGGATGAATGTCTGATATCAAAGTATTCCTCAGCTCCTAATGTCTGGTATGGCACTTGTACCTTCCACGTGCCTTTCCACCGCCTCTCCTTGTGAAAACGAATCAGCCATTTGGAGATGTAATTACGGGGAATTATGAATAAGTAAGTCCATTGTGTGACAGATCATTAGAAGCAGAAAATATCTACATTAGAATATCTGCAAGAGCCAAAAACCCCAGGTCTGCTTTACATGTCTCCTTCACTCACGTGCTCATCATCATCATCTGCTTCAGTATAAAAGAGCCTGGGAGCTCAAACATCATATGTAGTTAAAAATAGGATAGCGCTTCTGAATGCTTTTACTAAATTGCTTCTACCCTGTTTTTGCTTTGTCTGTCATTACGATGCACTCAGTTGACTTAGTAGCTGTCATCCTGCTGATGATTCACTCTAGTTTCTGCACACTTTTGGTCAAAAAAACAGTATGTATACAAACAAGTACGATCACAAATCAAGAAGCTCTCACATGCGCGAACACTGACATGCAGTACAACAAAACAAACTGTGTGAAACACATTTTGCATATGTTATGAGAGGTTTATCAGAAGCTACATGTATTAACATAATATCTAAATACAAATGCATTACAACAACATACTAAGAAGTTATTCATAATAGAGATAAAGAGTTCTTTACTGATATCAAATTATGCATGAAATTGTAATTGATAAATAAATAAATAAATAGACACAGATGCCGGTAAAGAAAAAGAGGAAGTCTATTTAAATGCACATCAGTTTCTGCTTTTAGAAAAAAAAATGTAGAATTGTCACAGATACATCTGCATGGCCACTGTCTCAGTCCTGATTACACTTTTAACTTCTACATCACAAATACAAAAAAAAAACTACTGTAGAATCAACACCTCTAGCAGGTTGACATTTCTCATCTGAAAACATGCGGAGGAAGAAATTGTGAGATTGGTCTATTAAACCAGTGGTTCCCAAATCTCTCCTGGCGCCCCCCCAGCCATTCCATCTATTAGATGTATCCCAGAGCTAGCACACCTGAATCAACTTATTAACTAATTAACAAACCCTTACCGGTTGAATCAGGTGAGCTAGCTCTGGGATACATCTAATAGATGGAATGGCTGGGGGGGCCCCAGGAGAGGTTTGGGAACCACTGTATTAAACGGTGAGGAAGAGTTGACCTCCCACCTCTTAAGTCACCCCACTGAAATGTTCAATTTAAGAGGTATTAAGAGGTAAGTATAGGGTCGGGTCAGGGTTATGAATAAGCTTTAGGGTAGGGGAAAGCACTAACCCTGGTCAATGTCCTCTCAGAGTGTCATTTAAAATGAAAACTCCACCCTCACCATTGAGACAAATAATGACATCTTTCTGCCTTCGGGGCAGAGCTGTGTCCAGGACTTGACTTTCAAAAAAAAAACACTTGTGACTGAGTAGTGAGAGGAGAAATGTCCAGGAGCATGTTTACCCCAGAAAAACATTTCCATAGAAGCACACCCCATCCTGCTGCCTCTCCCCAGCCTGGTCCACCAGATCAGGGAAATGGGGCCCCACACACGTGTTTACAGCCTCCCTCAGGTCAACAGGAAGTGACCTCATCCTCCTCTCATTCTCTGCCAGGGCCTCCAGATTGAGCTGCATACAGGTGGAGGTGAGAAGTCGGAGAAAGTGGGAGTTAAGTGAAAAAGGTTAGAAAATTGAGAGGAGTAGAGAGCTGAAAAGGCCTCTATTTGCACCATATTATTATCCCGATAGATTCTTACAGGTAGATGTCGCCTACCAGCCTGCCATGGTCTAAATCATCCACGATTAGATGAAATAGCTGATTTCCAAACTATATGGTCAAAGCCATTCTGTTGTAGTAACATTTATGACAACCGGAAGGTATTGTATGTACCTACAGAGGTGTGTTTGCAGTGTTACTTTTTTGTGTGTGTGTGCGTGTGTAGTACCTGATTGGCTAGGCCCTTAATCTGATCCAATGTGGCCATTTGTTTCTTCACCAAAGCATCCTGCTGAGGGCTGCTGTCAGTGGACTAGAAGAATACATGAAGAGTATCTGGTCATTACACTGTGTGTACATGTCTGGTTCTATGTGAACTCAGGAACCGCAACCTGAGAAGACCATCAACACTGTGACGACACAACAAAAATCACTGTGTTCTCCACGCTGTGTTCTTAAGTGTCAAGCGTTCTCCACGCTGTGAACTTAGTTTTAGGTATTATGAACTCTCTCAGATAATACTGAATAAGCAAAAACATTTAATAAAATGCTAAATATACATTGTTTTCAGGTATTTTGACCAATCAGATTAATCCAAATACATTTCAGTTCTAACTTTGAAGCTATCGACTCAGGTCAGTTTGCAATGGAAAGTTGCAAAACCAAATCAGTATTTATTTTTATTCTTTATTTTTATAAGCATTAAGTATCTGTGTTTAGATTAGATTGGATTAGATTCAACTTTATTGTCATTGAATAAGTACAAGTACAGTACAACGAAATGCAGTTAGCATCTAACCAGAAGTGCAAATAGAAGAGGGCAGATCGTTTACTAGTATTTACAAGTAATAAGTATTTGTATATTACAAGTGGAATGTATAGATGTGCAATGAAGGCAATGCAGTACAAATGGTAATATTAATGTGCAATTAAGGCAAATAGAGGGCAGAAAAAAGTATTAAGTATAGTTTATGTTACAAGTGGGATAAATAGTTGTGTGATCAAATGGCAATTCTAAATGGCATTCTAGATGTGCAATCGAGGCAAACTGGAGATGTAAGGTAGCATGTGCAACCGGGATGCAGAGATAGCAGCAATGAGGTCCCCAAGGTAGACATTCATATGTAACAACTGTAAAAATGCAAGTACGATGGCAATTCTAAATGTGCAAAGAGGCAAAATGAATATGCAAGGTGCATGTGCAACTGAAATACAGGGATAGCAGCAGTGAGGTTCCCCGAGGTAGACACGTACCTGTAACAACTGAAAACTTCCATTATCAGACTTTGCAAGGCAGTGTCAGAGTAGTACAAAGGGAGGAGTGCAACAAGGTCCCTGAGAGGCGGGGGGGGGGGGTGATGGGTCATAGAGTTCACAGAGCTTAAGCTTTTTCAAATTGAATCAAAGGTATGTCTACTTCCACTGATAACAACCCTTCATGGTTTGATTAATGAAGGTTGACCTATAGCCGAGACAAAGGCAGACATTTGTCAACAAAACTCATGAATGCAGCTTTTCATGTAGGGACAGAGCAAGTAAATGAATGAAAGTAGTGAATGTAGTAGTAGTCATTACAAAATTATAATCCCTTTCAGAGAATCATGAAAGGGCTAAAACATTTGATAAAACATGTTATTAAACACCCAATTGTTCAAGTCTTCAGATCTATAAGATTGAAAGAAATTGAATTGACATGGCAGTGAGTCAGATACAGTTGAGATTGATTTTGGTGAGCTAACATGGTGAAGCACTGAAGAGAACAACACCACCATCTCTCTGTCTCTGAGTCATCTCTCCACAAGCGCCCTGTCCTCATTTTATGTAAACAGCCAGTCTTTTGGTCAGGGCATCTGTGTGTTTGTGTCTGTGTGTGTTTGTCTATGTGTGTGTTTGTGTCTATAAGTGTGTGTGATCAAGGTTAAGTAATATGTGAGGATCAGAAGTTCACACAATGATTGTAAAACCCGACAAATCAGACGGCAGAAGTTTTTTAGCAGGCCCCCATTAGGAAAAGGCTGTTTCCTGCTTTGGGGTTATGTATAGGGTAAAACGTACAATTGAGCTTAGTGTTAGAAATGAGGTTACTTTTAGGTTTAGGCATCAAGGTTTTGGTTCAGGGTTTGCGTTAAGTGTTAGGTCTAGGTTAAAATTAGGTACAAAGGTTAGGTAATTATGGTTAAGGTAAGAGTGAGTGAGTGAGTGAGTGAGTGAGGGAGTGAGTGAGTGAGTGAGTGGGAGGGAGTGAGTGAGTGAGTGAGAGAGAGTGATTGAGGGACAGAGTGAAAGAGAGAGTGAGAGAGTGAATGAGAGAGAGTGAGATGTGGAAATTTGTTATTGAACAATTTGTTGTTGAGGACATTTTAGAATCTACAGTCTCTGTGCCTTTCCCATTTAGTGATTTCCACGACAGAGACAGAGTGAGAGAGAGAAAGTGAGAGAGCGGGTGAGAGAGTGAGAGAGCGGGAGAGAGTGCACGTGTCAGCATTTGAGGACAGAGAGGGAGGTCATATGAATGAGTCAGACACCTGTGGACAGAACACTTGTGCAAAAGCTCCGTGCCTGTCTATCACAGGAGATGACAAATGAGAACATTTCTCTGTATGGATGTGGACAGCACTGCAATAATAGGAGACACGTGTACATCCAAGTGTTGCCATTGAAGTAATAGACCTGTTCTGTATGGCAGTACGCTATATCCTTACCCAGCTATGTAATGGCTTCTACTATTTCAACAAAAGAAATGTACTTGCCAATGTATCAGTTTGGGCAGCCTCCTCAGCCAGGTCCACGCTCAAAGCCCTTTTCAGCCTAAAAAAGAATTTCTGATTGGTTATGTTCTAAGACTAAGTGGTTCCATCTCATTCTGCCATGTGCAAGCAGTTGTACTTTCCAACAACAAAGTTCTACGCCATAAATGACATGTATTTGCACTGTTACTGTGTAGATCAATTCCATAAACAGACATTTATCTCACCTTGCCTTGTCCAAACTGGAGCGCTTTGATTGCCCTTTCTTTTTTGTTTTCTTAGATTCACTTGGGGAGGAAACAGAACAATTGTCACTGAGGCAGATTTTGAGGCCGTCTGAGCAGTCTGGTCTCGGCCCGATACACATTCCAAAAGAAATGTTTTATGGAATCGGGCAGCAGGACCTAGTTCAAGCTCATATGTTGTAACTGAAAGAGGGTAAATGGTGTTCTGGTGTCTGTTTGATGAGTTAAAACAGGAGCTGTCTCATCCCATAACCACTGTTTGAACTGAGGGCTGACCTGAGTTCACCATCTGCCAGCTGTAGACAATGGATCATATGTTTCTGTTATACAAACACACTTACACAAACTCGCTCACTCGTAAACACTGGTTGGCATATACACATGCATGCAACAAACACACATACACACACAGATACCCATGTTTTTATGACACACACATTTGCCCACCTCTCCAGAGCGTTAAGTTCACTGATGTGTCTCTCTGTGGCCATCTCTAAAAGCTTGGCTAGTCGCTGTCAGTTACATGGGAAACAGAAAAGAGGAAGTATTACTGATAGAGTGGCAGAAGTACTGAGTACAAAACAGACCTAGTGGAAGTCTTAACTTAAATGTGTTTGAGATCTTATCTTCTAAACATAATCTGGATTGGTATGCAGTGTTTCCAATAAAACAACTACGGTAACACAACTTTCGCACTGCACTTGCATGCGCTTGGATTGAATCTGATGGGAGATGTTGTTGTAGCGTGCTCTATTGGCCTAATAGTCTTGGCTGGTCTATTGCCTAAGTGGCAAGGCCACAACCCAGAGAAAATTACCTGATTGACATCTCTATCTTATGTAGATCCAGAGCTTATGCTAAGAGCACCCCAGAGCACCTGGCTGTGATGGATAATCAATATTGTCCTACAAGCCTGGCTCCCGGCCATTTGGTGAACACACAGGGTTGACTTGCTCTGAGGTTATGATTGCATTGTGGGGCCATGCAGGTGTAGCTGTGTGAATGAGTCCCAGTTTTAGGTGAAGCCAGAGGAAATCGATAGATGTGTTGAACAAAGCCAAGAGGAGTGTAGGCTGAAGGTAGTGAGGGTGGTTAAGTTGAGGCGCTCTGCTCACCATGGGTGAATAGGTGGGCATTCCTTACACACTGTCGTGCCTAAACAGAATCTTACCTGAACTGCTTGTCCAGCACACAGATGCAATATAAAAAGAGAGACATCCTTCAATAAGAGCTACATTGTGTATAAAAACAACTAATTCTACAACACTGTGTATAAAAAAACAGACTTCCGTCCAGTAGAGTCTGTCTGTGCTGTACCTCTGTGGCATGTTGCTCCTTCTTCTTCTTCAGCTGATCACACTGCTCCACCCACAAAGCTCTGAGCTCCATCTGAAGCCTCTCCTTCTGCTCCCTCCCCCTCTCCACCTTGGAGTCAGGCTCCGCTGTCTCACCTCCACTGCTGGGACACGCAGTCAAACGGTCAGAGACCAGGTGCTAGACACGACATGACACTGAACAACATGGAAAGGTTTCTGTTGTTGATCCCTACAGCAATACTCAGAGACGGATGGATGATCTCTGTAAGCTCAGGAGGCTCTACTCTACATCACTGAACAGACGTCTGTTCTTTCATCCCAGTTGCAGTACGCCCAGATGAATCAGGATGTACGGGGGTGTTTTTCCTGATGATCTAACCAGTTCAGGAAAAGATCCTAAGGTTTGGTAATGCAAGGTGGCACGTAGCCCAGTTATTACAGCATTGGCCCAGTCACTGACAGGTCGCTAGCTTGATATCCTGAGCCAACAAGGTGAAAAATCTGTTGTTGTGCCCTTGAGCAAGGCTGGTAAGACAAATTGCTCCAGCTTTGCCATTGATTATGTCAAACCTGGGCATCCACCCAATTCTCTGAGGGGGTCTCAGGCAAAGTTGGGATATGCAAAAAAACACATTTCCAATTCACAGTCCTTACACTTATTATTCAAGCCAAGCTGGGTACATGTTCATCCACCAGCAGTAAATGTTTCTATTTAAACACATATTTCAATTTAAAGGATCCTTAATTTAGTAACCTACCAAGAAAAATACATGAGCTAAAGGATATTATAAATCTCCCTGAAATCAATTAATATTGCTCTAAATGTAATTTGGTTTAATTAAATAGGCTAACAGAAAAACAACACATGAAAAAATGTTGTGTCAGCCACCACCACCTAGTGTCAGCCACCACCACCTAGTTTAAGAACTAGTTGTATTTCCGTTACTCTTTTTTCTTCATGGAGGTCTTTTTCTTGAGGGCTTTGAATGTGTCACTGTATTTCTGGATGAGCTCCTCTCCTTTCTTCAGGAACTTTTTCTCCAGTTCCTTCATGTCTTTCTGCTGTCTCTTGGTGACCTTTAGGAAGCTCTTGTGCTGCAGCAGCTCCTCACAGGGAACCGTGGACACTTCTGAATGAGGAGAAACGCAGAATGTTGTTGGAGGATCATTTTTATATGCCGATATATGCATTTCCTTTACGACTATATTCTGGGCACAAAAGAGACACTGGTTTTTACCTTCATTGGTATCTAGAAGAGTGGAGTCCTCAAGCGGCAGGTTGGATGAGCTGGCCTCAGACGGAGAGACAGGAGCAATAGCAGGGTCAGCCACAGGAGTGGATTCAACATCTGGATCAGGGTGAGGGATGACATCAGGGGATGCATCTAAAATGGAGTCAAGATTTGGGGTGGCATCAACATAACTACTTGGGTCCGAAAGGGAAGTGGCATCAACCTTGGGGTCAGCGGTCAACTCAGTGGCTGGTATCGGCTCTGGGTCAAGCTCAGGGTCATCACAAAGGGCCAAATGCTCTGGAACTTCGTCAATACTCTGGATGGGTTCAACAGATGCCGGTGACTGTGACAGGGAGTCCATGTTGGTGTCAGGCTGTGGAGGTGCTTGTTCAGGAGTAGATGAAGTATCCTGGGTAGTATCATCATCCTCCACTGTAAAGGGACTGAGGTATGTGGTGACCTCTTCAGGAGTAGATGAAGTATTCTGGGTAGTATCATCATCCTCCACTGTAAAGGGACTGAGGTATGTGGTGACCTCTTCAGGAGTAGATGAAGTATCCTGGGTAGTATCATCATCCTCCACTGTAAAGGGACTGAGGTATGTGGTGACCTCTTCAGGAGTGGATGAAGTATTCTGGGTAGTATCATCTTCCTCCACTGTAAAGGGACTGAGGTATGTGGTGACCTCTTCAGGAGTGGATGAAGTATCCTGGGTAGTATCATCTTCCTCCACTACAGAGGCTTTAACCTCTGGTTCTAATAGATAAACATAGACAAAGAGCATCATGGAATACAAAACAGCATCCATTTTCACATACTGCAATCAAACTATACTGAATAGACAATGTGGCCCTACACATCAAAAAACAGCCTCCATTACCAATTTCTTTAGGTGTAGCCATCTCTCCTACAGGCTGTTCTCCATTGACAAGGGGCATCTCATATGGGGAGACGTAATCTGCTGATGACTGTGAGGACAGAGTACAAGACAATGAAACCCATAACAAAGACATTACTGAACTTGTTTGTTGTGAAACTTACTTGGCAACAAAACCCTTTCTGATTCATATTCGGATTATGATTATGCATTCACCAAAGCCTTTTTCACTACTGGAATTATTTTACTACGAACATGTTTTGAAAGGATGAGGACCTTGAGAGTGAAGCATTTTCCGGTGGATCAATGAGGTTTGTCATGGTAATGATTTACCTCTGTTGTCTTTGATGTCTTCTCAGAATTCTTTGTTGGGTTGAATAAAGCATCTGTGAAATCTGAGGCAGAGCATAACACTAGAAAATTACACAATGTTACAGCACTGTTTCATAATCAGTCCCCAAGTGTAAATTGATTGTGAAATGAATGACTCTTAAAGTATCATCTATAGGTGTAAATCCTACCTACAGAAATTTACCTACCAGCAAAAGCAGCAGGGATGTAGTCCTTGACCTCAATATACACAAAGAGAGCAGGCAGAGTGAGTGGCATGTTGCTCTCGCTACGCAGACAAATGTGTTGGAAGCCTGCAGGGCACAAACCCCATGAATCAATCAGACAGAAGTAGAAACCTTCCGACTTAAGGTTTTCCTGAATCGGCCTCATGTTCTGAAAGACTGGGCGGAAGTGCAAATGTTAAACCCGAGAAATAAGTAACGTTCCATGCTACTATATCTGCCTGTGAAGCCTTAATCTCTCAAAACAGTAACAACATCAAGTTAATAATACATTATAGGAATAATGACAGTGTTAACTAAGCTGATGGTAACCAAGTGGTAGTCAAACTGACCTGACTGAAGAGCCTCAATGGGGACAATCCTGTGGCCCAGAAACCTTCCTCCCTCTTCGTACACCACAACCCTAAGGGAGGCCATGTCAGGTAGCAGGATCTGTTCCCACAACAATAGGTTTCACTATTCTGAATGCTGTTCAACAATGCAGACTTTTGATCTGGTAAAAACAATTGTTAAATGAAGTGAATGAACACACCTTCTCAAAAACAAATGGTTCTTCATTCCATACCGGGTTGATGGCATTTGCTATGGTAGACCACTTGGTCCGATACTTCTTCTTGGGGTCTCCTGGCAACCCAATGATCTCCACCTCCACGCCTGTCTTCACATTCTTGTCTGAAAGAAACTGGCCTGAGTAGATCTGTAGGGAAATATAAAAAGATATGTATCACATATAACACATTCTCGAAACGTACTATAAACACCATAGATACAGGCCTGTATACACATCAACAGTCCACTCACAGGAGACTATAACTAAACGGAGATACTCAGCCAAGACAAACACATGCACAGGAAGAAAGTGAGAGTGCCTCAGTGTACATTAGTCTCAAAACAAGTTACAACCAGCTGGAGCGGTTCTGCCAAAGTTAAACTGTGGATAATGATCAAGACTGTCCATAACAAGCCCAAAAATTATACTCATACACTCATCCATCTTTGTCCTATTATTGGTATTTTTAAATATCTGATCTCAGGCATTTGTAGGCAGATAGAGGACAGAGATTTTGCTGCCAAAGCCATGGACCCTGGACCAATCTGTGCCACAGAGTCGGGTTATTGCTAAAGCAAGCAAGCAAGTTTATTTATACAGCACAATTCATACGTCGAAGATTTACAAAGAAAAAGAAAAAAATATAAAAATACAAAAACATAAAAACAAATACTCAAATTAAAACATCAAAACAAATGAAAACATCATAATAATAAAAAATAGAATAAGAAAATATAAATAGAATAAAAACGGGATAAAAACATAGGAAGCTATAAGGCTAAACAGTGTGGTTAAGTTTAAGTGCTCAATCATAGGCATGTGAAAAGAGAAGTGTTTTTAACTTGGATTTAAAAATTGATAAGTTTGGGGCACGTCTAAGATCTTCTGGTAGTTTATTCCAGTTGTGTACAGCATAACTGCTAAACGCAGCTTCTCCATGTTTAGTTTGGACTCCGGGCTCTACTAGCTGACCTGTGTTCATGGATCTAAGAGCCCTGCTCGGTTTATATTCTTCAAACATATCAGAAATGTATTCGGGTCTTAAACCATTCAGATATTTATAAACTAAAAGCACCACTTTAAAATCTATTCTGTAACTGACTGGAAGCCAATGCAAAGATTTAAGAACCGGAGTGATGTGCTCTGTTCTCTTGGTCCTGGTTAACATTCTAGCAGCAGCCATTACAGTAATCAACCCTACTAGAGATAAAAGCATGGATGAGCTTCTCTTGGTCTTTTTGGGACACCAAGCCCTTGATTCTGGCTATATTTTTTAGATGATAGAATGCTGTTTTGGTGACCGCTTTGAGATGACTGTTAAATGTGAGGTCTGAGTCTATCAGAACACCAAGATTACGCACTTGATCCCTGGTTTTAAGGGCCCGAGAATCCAGCTCTTTACTAATACTTGTTCTTTTATTTTTGTTGCCAAACACAATAATCTCAGTTTTATCTTGGTTTAATTGTAGACAATTTTGGTTCATCCAGGTATTTATGTGCTCTATACAGTGACACAGAGAGTCTATTGAACTGTTGTCAAACGGTTCGAGAGCCATATATATTTGAATATCATCGGCATAGCTGTGGTAGTCAATGTTGTTGTTCTGTAGAATTTGGCCCAGAGGTAAAGAGCTGTTTTAAATGTCCCCCACAAAAGCCAGAATCAAGGACACGAAATTGTGCAGATGGCTGTTGCTATTTCTATAAGATTGGAGTAAACATGACTTTTAATATAACATGCCTTGATTGTTAGTGTGTTGGCCACAATGGTGTCGATCCTGTCACAGTAAGGGTCAAACTTCTTGTCACTACGTCGGAGGAGGTCATGCTTGAGGAGGTAGCCTGTCCTTCCATTGAATTCAAATAAAGCCATGTTTAGCTGCATTGGGAAATCTGGAGAGAAAAAAACAACAACCGCATATGTTCAGTTTCTTCATTTCTAATACAGCAACATATTGTCATGGAAAATGGATCTGCATTTTTAAGGCATGTTCAGTAGTTTGTACGACTGAAACTTGTGCAACAGCGACCTGCTGTGGAGGATAAAAGAAACACATACTCTCCAACTCATGTTGAAGGTGGCATTATTTATGTCCATGAATTGTTTCAATTTTATGATTTTGTTGAATGAGTGCTTTACTGTTTTAACAGTGCCACAGACACTGATGAACCAAAACATTATGACCACTCACAGGTGAAGTGAATAATGTTGATCATCTCCGAACTAGGGCACGTCTTGGTCTGGGTAGATTAGATGGTAAGCAAACATCAGTTTTTCGAAGTCAACTTGTAGAAGGCAGGAGAAATTGGCAGGAGTAAAGACCTGAGCAACTTTGACAAGGGCCAGATTGATATGGCCAGATGAACGGGTCAGAGCATCTTTGAAACGGCAAGGCTTGTGGGGTGCTCCTGGCGACAGGGTGTTGGGTGCCCAAGGCTCATCGATTCACAAGGGCAACGAAGGCTATCCCGTCTGGTCTGAACCAGCAGAAGGTCCACTGTGGCACAAGTCACAGAAAGTTTTAATTATGGTTACGGGAGGAATGTGTCACAACACACAGTGGATCACATCCTGCTGCATATGGGGCTGTGTTGCCACAGGCCAGTCAGAGTGCCCATGGTGAACCCTGTCCACCATTGAAAGCACCTACAATGGGCATGCGAGTGTCAGAACTGGACTTTGTAGCAGTGGAAGGATGAGTCCTGCCTGGTCCAATGAGTCCTGCTTTCTTTTACATTACGTGGACGGCCATGCTCGTGTGCGTCATTTACCTGGGGAAGTGATGGCACCAGGATGCACTGTGGAAAGAAGACAAGCTGGTGGAGGGACTGTGATGCCCTGGGAAATGTTCTGCTGGGAAACCCTGGGTCCGGGCATTCATGTGGACATCAATTTAACACGTGCCACCTACCTAAACATTGTTGCAGACCAGGTACACCCCTTCAAGGCAATGGTATACCCTGATGGCATCGGCCTCTTTCAGCAGGAAAATGCGCCCTGCCACACTGCACACACTGTTTGGGAATGGTTTAGACATTAGCAGCACCTTAAAGAGTTCAAGGTGCTGCCCTGGCCTCCAAATCTCAAATACAGGATTTGAAGCATCTGCTTGAAGGATTTGCTTCACAGGAAGCAGCGGCGTGGGGACCACGCCCCCATACACATCAATGGGTCTGCAGTAGAGAGAGTTCAGAACATCCGGTTCCTTGGTGTCAACTTCAGCGATGACTTGACCTGGTCTCATCACTCTAACATCTTGGTGAAGGAGGCCAGGAAACGGATGTTCTTCCTACGCCGATTAAGGAGATTTGGCATGGATTCCAGGATAATCACCAACTTCTACAGATGCACTA
This sequence comes from Esox masquinongy, assembly GCA_016801175.1. Lineage (NCBI taxonomy): Eukaryota > Metazoa > Chordata > Actinopteri > Esociformes > Esocidae > Esox > Esox masquinongy. The sequence continues at coordinate 51,676 of JACXGI010000882.1, forward strand.
TCGAGAGTATCCTGTCCGGCTGTGTCACCGCCTGGTATGGCAGCTGCACCGCCCTCGACCGTAAAGCACTTCAGAGGGTTATTGAAACAGCAGAGCACATCACAAGGTCTGACCTGCCATCCCTGCAGGATCTCTACACACAGAGGTGTAGGAGGAGGAGCAAACAAATCATTACAGATCCCAGCCACCCATGCCATGGATTGTTTACCAAGCTGCCGTCAGGCAGAAGGTACAGGAATATTCCGTCCAAAACTAACAGGCTATGGGACAGTTTCTTTCCTCAGGCCGTAAGGCTGCTCAATTCAAGAACCCGTCTTCCCTTCCATCCATAGTCCCATGCACACCTGTCACTATTTATCATGCTCATCTGCCAATCATATCATGCACACCTGTCACTTTTACATTGCACTACGTTTGTACAGTTGTGTAGTTATTATTATTGATGTGTGTTTTTTGTATGGTGTTATTATTGATAGTTCGTATTATCTTCTTATTTTTATTTTATAATTACTGTTACTTTTTTTAACTTTTAACTGCACTGTCGGGAGTAGGAAAACCAAGCATTTCATTGCCATAACTTGTTATGCAAATGACAAACCTTTTGAACCTTTGAACCTTGAACCTAATGTCTTGGTGTCAGATAACACAGGACACCCTCAGGGGTCTTGTAGAGTCCATGCCTCGGCAGGTCGGCGCTGTTTTGGCGGCACGCCGAGGACTCACAACATATTATGCAGGTGTTCATAATGTTTTGATTCAACAGTGTATACATAATATCATCAGCTTCACTTTGAACCAATTGAAGTCTTGTCAATCTGAGATCTAAATTTGGTTGCCTTTGTCGGCCTATGAGTTTATGGTGGACAGATCATAGAAAGCCTGGATAGGTCATGTATATGTCATGTTCTACTGACCAGGTGCTGAAGCTAAGAAACCCATGGTCTGGTAGTTTAGCCAAGTTACCCATGGTCTGGTAGTTTAGCTAAGTAACTCATGGTCTGGAAGTTTAGCTAAGTTACCCATGGTCTGGTAGTTAGGCTAAGTTACCCATGGTCTGGTAGTTTAACTAAGTTACCCATGGTCTGGTAGTTTAACTAAGTTACCCATTGTCTGGTAGTTTAACTAAGTTACCCATGGTCTGGTAGTTAGGCTAAGTTACCCATGGTCTGGTAGTTTAACTAAGTTACCCATTGTCTGGTAGTTTAACTAAGTTACCCATGGTCTGGTAGTTGAGTGCCACCATCTGGCAGCCAGCGTTCCAAAAGGGCTGAGGATTGTAGTTGGAAGAGTCCATTCTGGTCCCTTTGGGGTAAATCCTGCTCATCTGCCTCTTGTTATATCTGGATTGTCCTGCTAAGGAACTTAATATTCACTGTGTGTTGAAGACAATTATTATGACTGGAAAAAAATACACTTTGAGGGTCATTCAGTAAGGATTAATAGTTAACAGTGGATACTCCACGAATTCCACTGCATTCTTGGAGATCATGCTCTCCCCTTTTGTCTCCACAAAGGATGAGATGAGGTAGCTCTTGTTTTTCTCTGTCCACAGAAGAATGAGTGATCATTCAGAATGTTAGTTTCCATCCGCAACAACAACTACTTAAACAGGTGAATACAACATTCATCATTAAGGAATTTTAAGAAAACCTGCATCTCTCATTCCTATTACTGTAGAGCATAGGTGTCAAACTCATTTAGCCCTGGGGTGGTCACATTTGCCCTTCAACAAGGTCCGGGGGTCACACTAAAAATGTAAAAATGTTTCCTGGTCAAATCTGGCAGAAATAGTCCTGTACCTATAGCTTTTGCATTCATACAGTTTTTTTGTTGATGCTGCCTAACGGTTTGGGTATTCATTCCAGTGAGTTTTAGCTAGCTGGACAAAATAAAAAAACTGTATGAATGTAGGGTCATTGTAATGTAAAATGTATACACTGTTTTGATTGTAGTCACTTGAAAGTGCAACCCACAAACACAGGTCAGATGTTATATACCCCTGGTACAGTGGCGCTGGTTAACTCATTCAACTACTGAATCACGTTAACAACAGCCAATCATTACTCACTTCTGGAGTTTTCAAAAGAGATGAATTTAGTGGGCTGGATGTAGTTGACAATGGCAGACATCTCCTCATATGCTGTTACTTCCTGTCCTGCTGTTCCCTATAGGAGGACAGACAGGAAGTTAGCACCTGTCTGAAAGACAAATTATCATAGTAATAAGCAAAGAACCATCATATTACTCATATTACCTCATCAGAGTTCTTCATCTTTTCCTCATCCTGATCTTCATCCTCCTGCTGTTCTTCTGGGTCGTCTGTAATGGTCACCTCCCCAGTCATGGTCAGCTCTCCCTCTGG
>JACXGI010000882.1:54137-112095 GCA_016801175.1 Esox masquinongy
CAGGTGGATATAAGACACATTCAGCCAGTCCTCATTGCAACCAGGTGACAGCATTACTGTCTGGATGACGAGTACAGTAACCAACACACAATGTAATTGGGTTTGTGTCCTGTACAACACACCGGTAACACACTGGACTTCAGGGTTAGCGGGCACATCCTGGCTGGGTACCGGGCCAGGGCTAGCTGTGACTGTGGTCTGTTCCAATCCTGCTGTCTTCTTGGGACTGGCCTGGTTTGGTTTCTCCTGGCTTCCTTTTTTGTTCTTGATTATGATCTTGCCCATGAGCTCCACTGGGCTGGGGATCTGCAGGCCCGGCTTCAGCTGCTCAATTACGAACACAGAGAAGAACACATACTTTAGGAAAGGTAGCCAGGCAGGTATGTTCAAAATGCACACAAACCAAACTATTTTACCATTTAATTTCCCATTACTTTCAAAGTCATTAAAGTTGTTTTTAGATACAGTTGGGTATTGGAATGCATTTGAATAACACTTGGAAAGTATTGGAAAATGTTTAAACTTAAACTATGTATATCAAATAATGAAATAAGTATGTATTTAAACCCAGGTCTGATCTGTACACACAGACACTTGTGCTCTGTTCAGTGATGGTTATAGGTTATATGTTTATACATCAGATTAGAAGGCTACAGAGGCCATTAATAATCCATTATAGCCCGCGGTGGGGGGGAGGCCGATGCTTGGCCTCTAAGATAAATATTTTTTTTTTCATTTTTATTTTATGTTGTGTTTTTGTATGTAGTTATGTTATTCAGATGTCGGCTATGGGGTTAATCTAAGTATATACCGCATCGTAATTATTCGTAAGGACAGCTTGCACCCCGGCCTGGCGTCACCATGCTACGCCAGTGGTCTCTCGGCTATTGTTTTCCTGTTTTTGTTTAATTCGTCATAATTCGTACACTAATCTATTTACTTGTAAGGCATCTTAAAATGCATATTAAAGTATGAAATAATAATAATTTGATTTTGATTTGATTTAGTTGTAGCATGTCAAACAGGAACAAGTGGTGAGAGTGAATATCATGTTTTAAATGTATTAAATTAATATGCATAAATATTAAGACATACCATAGAGTATCTGAACTGCTTAGGGACACTAGTTTAACAGATGAAAAGAAATAAGAGAATACAATCGTAATGATTGTATGATTGGGACTGAAGGAACCGTCAGTCTCTCATTCTCAGACCCTTCTGGCCAAATACACCCCAAAGAGTCTGGTGAACCAAACATAGCCTTGGTTAGAAAACAGAAGGACAGGATGAAACCCTTGGCTTGGAGGCACTGGGTAAATCTGTTTTCTCACAACAATTCCCTTAACCCTCGTACATGTCTTCAATATGTATCTTTCAACAGGTTTGAGCCACACCTTAGATTGTGTGATTCACTCAGAAATACTTCACTCAGTATGGTTACTCCCATATTATTGTATTATCACTCCCTCTTAGGCCAACATTGAATGGTTGATATTCCAGGCTTATGGTTTATGTTGTGTGCAATAGCCTTGTGATGAGGTTAGTCCATCTCTGACAGTCAGTCTCACTCACAGGGTAATTTTCCAGAGGATCAGTTAGTAGCATATCTCCAAATATGGTCCTACAGTAGTTGGCCATTTTCTCCTGCTGCTTCACCCTGGAAAAACAAGGTGGGAAAACACATAGCTTTGAGATGATGATGTTTACTTAGGGTCTGCATGCAGGTTACAGGTTCAATACAGTATTTACAGTCACATCAAATTACAAAGACCACCCAAAACAAAAGTTTGCAATAGTACTGGAATTTTCTTTGTGGTATGGGGAAAGTCAATACATGTTTTAATCGGTGTATTTTATCTGAAAAGAGTAGTAAAATGTAGCGTTTTACGAGTCCACGTGATTTTCAAAGGAGAGGATGACTGGGTATTGGGAGGTCTTGAATGCGCTCTCTGCAATGGCCTCAATCACATCCTGTCAAACATACAGACAGACAAACCAATCAGGGCCAATCATTTAATTTGCTCTGGGACATACTAAGGAGTCTTGACACACAGCGTGACTGGCAATTTCAACTCAACAATAAATCAGACCCATTAAACAGGAGGGAGACACATGACATGACATCAGGCCGGAGGAACGTGTGATAATAAGCTATGCTGAGGTCTTTGCTTTGGGCTGTAGGCCACTGCCAGTAAACACATTCATGTACCTGCACTCTGATGGGTACAATAATTAAATGTACCAAAGAACCAATTATGTTTGGTGTTAATGCATGTCAACATAATGTAGATTACTGTAGATACTTGTTAGCCTGAATTTACAATTTTCAGTTCATGTCAGCGGGGACTGGAGTGAGATGTTTTACTTAATATTATTTTCAGAGGTGATCTACCTCCTGAAACACAAACCACGAAACTTCAATTAAATCTTCTTTCAGTGTTTAATAAATGTTTCACCATGATTTGACTCTGAATTGATCAGTGAGGTATAAATGAAGCTAACCAGACAGCCACTGTAAATAAAGCATTGTATTGTGGGGTTTTTCTTCTTTTAAAAAATCACATGGGTGGATTACCACTTTAAACATGTTCAGATATAAAGCCTCCTGGAATCAGCTGTCTAATCCAGAGACAACGTGTGAAGTTGTCAGTTCTTTATAAATATTTGTGTGGGTATTTAAAGAAGAGACTTCCAGGTATTTTTCCACTAGCATAGCCATTCACCTATTGGGAAATGCACTATCAGAGTATGACAAACCACAAAAGACAACTCTCACAAAATTGTTTGTAAATAGACAATCAAAGAAATGAGTAAGTTGAGTATTCTGAAAGTTTAGATCTGATATTTTGAGGATGTATTAATAATGGCTTGACTTTGTGAATAAAACAACAGTAAAAAAAACAACCAATGTCTAAATAAAATCCAAACAAACACCAGCTGCCAAACTCTTTTGCAGATTTAAACATTTCTTTGGATTTGTTTGGGACATGAATGGGTTAAAGTGGAGTTCTGGGTTCCCTTAAATGGTAGTGTTGAGTGAGGAGAGGTTGCTGTGCTTCGTGCATGCTCCAGTACCCATGTTCAACATGACACTCTGCACTGTGTCTCCGTGGACACCTGCTGGCACAGCCACAAAGGAAGCTATCACTGTGAGATGTGTAGCAGTGGCTACTTCCTGGTAGACTAGTACTGTCAGCGCTGGGTCTGGACTACTGTTGCGGAACAGTAACAGCCAAGGTCACAACATTAGTGACACTTTATCTTGGTTGTCTCTGGGTGTTAATGAATCAGGGAAGTGTTTATGACTACTACTAATCTCTTGTGGACAGGCAATGTAAGCAAACATGGTATTGTAGATTTGTCAGGAAATAGCGGTTTGCGTGAGATAGTGAGCAGCATTAGTTCCGGTTCCTCAGATCATTTTTTTAATTTTGAGGGGAGATTAGCCCTGTAGACTTGCTGGTAATTTTCAAGGAAAAAACGCAGCGCTTCATTTTGATTCCAATCTCACCTCAACACATTTGGAACCAGATCTTATTCAAGCATCTGACCAATTAAGCAAGACTTTAGTTCTGGGTTAACCAAGCTTAGAGGACTACAACAGGACTCAACAGTGGGTGAAAAGCGTACATAAGTAAGATGTTTTGGTTTTGGTTGGATCAAATTGATTATTTTCTAGGACTGAGGTTCAATATAGCCCTAGGGTAAGCGTAGGGTAAGGCTCAAAGCCCCCCCGAAAAAATAGCTTACATATTCCTTGAAAATGTGTGAATATTTATTAGACCACTGCATTTTCTGGCACTGAGAAACAAGGGCTGATTGACACCTGACCTTGAACAGGATCTCAGTCGTCATGGTGAAACCATGTGTGATGATGGGCTCTTCATCTGGTGGCTTTCCCTTCCAGCAGTCCAGCTCCAGGCAACGGCAGCCGGCCAGCAGACATTGGCGGTACATCTCCGGGGACGACACTCCGGAAAACTGACCAGCTGTGGAGGGATCACAGGGAGCAATGTCTTATTACAATCTAGAGACATTAAAAGTATTATTAAAGTCATAGTCTGTACACAGTCATTTAACTTAATGAATGAACCAGATTGTCTACAACAATTAAGGTATAGTTTACTTAGTGTTTCAAAAGGAGGCCACAATAAAGGATGCGTTTGATTAAACAACCTGAATCAAGGATGTTCTGTAAGCTGTTATGGTTTTCACATAATGTAATCAATTTACAAGACCTCTAGGGGACCACCATCTGGGTGCTTCAGGTGTCTGTAATGATCTCTGGCCCCTCTTTGATGTGAGCTCACTTTAAATATATGAAATTTTGATTAAAATGCCTTAAATGTTAAACATAATGTCACGTTTGGCGGGCAATGTCTTGAACCCGCGATCTTTGGCTCCCCAGACGGGCAAGCAGTGGCCTTACCGAGGTGGCTGCACTACCCCCACCAAACGGGACGGCGTGTCCTCGTGCTTCACTACACCAAGTCCCTAACAGAGACACGCCCCTCCGATGGCCATCCAGGCCAATCCCACTTCTGACACCAATGTAGCTTTTGGCGTGCAGTGTCTCGAACCTGCGACCTTTGGCTCCCCAGATGGGCGCACTACCCACTCCAAATATTTCTTTAATATGAAAGGTTTCTGCGCTAGATTTTATACATGGTTTTTATACATTGATTTATTGTATGATGCATAGCTGGGCACAGTTTATCAAAAATGTAACTTTGTTAACCAATAAACCGTTCACCAAAAAGTTAACTTCGATAACCGTTAATCAGTTAAATCGTTAAAAATGTAATGGAAGTTAGCAATAAATGTTAACGTTAATTTTTATTATAAAGAAACACAATTTATTATTAAAAAAAAATCAAAGAAAGTGCAAAAAATAAAAAATAATCCTTTTTAGGGTATTGGGTAGTTCTTTTCTGAACTGTACGTGCTAGAAGCTCACGCTTTTTTCCACTGGATTCCTGACTAAGTCAAATGACATTACAATCGTCCTTTTCCATTAAGGCGAGGCAACGTAAAGTGACGTTGAATTTACTAAATTTTTGGAAGGTCTCGCCCCAGCATAACAATGAATAGCCAATCCATCCAGAGAGGCATTCTTTGTTGGCCAATCCTGATGTTTACAATGCACGAATAGCTGTTGACTCTTGACCTTCATACTGAAGACAAGTGCACAATGTTACTGCAGAGAAATACATTTTTGATTTTGAAAATAGCATCTAGATATTCAGCACAGCAAGCATTGGATTTGGTCTTGTTCCCCACTCTGGACTGAAGCAAAAAATGGATTAGACTCTAGAGGGTTTTAAAAGTACATTTATGAAGTTTTTGTGTTAATGGACTTAACGGATTGTTAAATGTAACAGAAGTTAATTAGTCCAATAATGATTTTCACAGTTAACTTTAACATTAAATCGTAAACGAAAATGTTAACTTCGTTAATTAATGATTAACAGATTAATGGTTTGGTGCCCAGCTTTGGTACTATATCAATATGATTTGCTGTCAGTTTTGGCATCACACTGAAAGCAATTGTCAACAAGGAAATTGTTTGAAGAATTGCTTAGTTATTTGAAAATAATGACAGGGTCTATCAGTTGTATATATTCTTTAGCCAGGTTACTAGAAACTGAATGACAATAAGAAAGCTAATTAAGGGTTTATGTAATTATTCAAGTGTAAATGAACACTGTTACAATAAATCTTTGCTGACAAGAAAACTAGATTTCTCAAGAAGGCCATTCCATTTGTGTAGCTCTGAGTAGCTAATGATAAACTTTGTTTACGGTAGATGAGTTAAAACATGTGTTATCAGATGTAAAGACTTTTGTCTGACCTGTCAGATATGTGTTGTGGGAGGATTTTATGAGGTAGTGAGGCAGCGGTTGGCTCATGTCATGACACTTGGCCAACTTGTCCAGTATGATCACAGACGTCTCAGGCCCCATAAGATAGAGAAGCAGACCTTCTGGAGAAATCTGACCTGTGGAATAACATACATAATATAGTAGCGTTACACATCCGCCTGCTATTAAACACTGGAATAAAAATACATTAAGTAATGATTTTGTAATCAGCAATGAACTTGAATCAATCTTCTCATACAGCAGTGATGTGATGATGTAGGCTTCTTCGTTTGTTCTCCTGTCTTGCAATGTACTGTACTAACCAGGCTTCTTATATGTGTCTCACCTCTGTTGGAGGAGCTAGGCTCATACTTTTCGATGAGAGCCTTCACTTGGTCGGATCTGATTCGGGGGAAGAGCTCCTCATTGAGGCGGGAGTCGCGCTGCTTCTCGTTGATGAACTTGGCCAAGGTCTCCTTGGTCATGTAGGGCTTAGCCTTGGCAGAGCTGGTGGGGGGGGAACAATCAGGCTTGAACATCATGTCGGCAGGATCTTACATTGACCTGGTCCCAGCTAAAGTCTGAGTCAGGGAATTTAAGCACGAGCTGGACAGAGCAACAGCGAAGAGGGACATGGTGCCAATGACACCTGGCATCACCTTCCACCATGTTAGCATGTCACTTACAAGGATGTGAAGATCTCATAGATCTCTGGTCGGGGGCAAAGACTCATCAGGAAAAGCTTGAAAGCAGCTTCGGTGAAGACATCTGGTTTCATAGTGTCGCCCTGAGAGAACACACATTTCACTCGCACGACAATGTACTGGCTCAGAAAGAGCTATTGCCATATATTCCGTGAATACTGGGATTTTGGATTACTCTAACCCATACTTTTCCAGTCACAGATTAGGCCTAGTCCTGGACTAAATCTCTCCATGGGAATTACATTTTAGTCCTGGGCTAAGGGTAATCTGAGTATGGGAAACCACCCTGGACTGTTTAAAAACACTGGGGTTTCTTTCTAACCTTTCCTTTGGGGAGGCGGGCTGAAGCCAGGGCACCCTCCACCCTTTTCTTGTCAGCTGGAAACATCTTGTAAATACTGAGTGTGAAAATGTAGACAACACAAGAGGCTTGTATCTAGTTTAAATTGACTGAATCTTTTCAATTGCTTACATTTTACTTGTCTTAACTTATATCAGATGGCATTATCCAGGGCTGTATACGTTTTGGAGTATGTGTTCAAACAATTATAAATGAGATCGTCTGTCACTCACTTTTTGACAGGGATCTTGCCATCCTTATTGGTGTGAAGGGAGAGGCGAACGTACCTAGGATGGAAAGCTTTATCAAACTATTTAAGCAAATTTACTTACTTACAACATAGATGAACATGGAGCTTCACTCACATTTTCTCCAGGAAGACTTGTCTGCATGCATTGTTCCTCAATGGGTTGTATGCAATGGACAGGATATCTGCAGCCCAGTTCTACAAAATTAGATCTTAGCTGCATGAAAGTGCAGTCTGGATGCTCTGCTGATAATAACTGATTTGTTGTACCACTAGAGGGCACAGAGATGCTCGGTTCGTCAGGTAGACAATGAATTGTTATTTTTATTGTGTTTTATTTAAACGGGATATTGCAGTCATAAACTCATAAAGAGTGCAAGGACAGAGGATGCTTTGATGTGGAAATGAAGGCTCATTAGTGGTTAGAGCGTTACAGCCATTCTGGAATCAGACAATGGCTAATATTTCTTAAAGAATTGTTGGTGGTAAGGTGATGCTGATATGCAAATGTACATACTTATGTTTATATGTTTGATATTTTGAGTTCTGTTACACAGAGTTTATGCAGTACGAGCTTTTAAGTCACATTGCTGTGACAAGTAAGATGTGACAATATAATGACCATTGCTATACCTGTGTCACTTTCTCCTTGTAAGCAAAGAAGTTGAGGTGAGTCAAGTTCACCATGTCAGGGCCTGTGACTACAGTCAGGGTTTTGAGTAGATGGTCGCTGTTTGGAAAGTCCAAGTTGAACACATTCCTGACTTTAGGGTGCTGTTGATTAGAACAGACAGACATTTGGAAGATACGCTGTCGTCGCTGTTATCAAAATGATGATAATCATGTTGGCAAAGCATGAATTTTATGTTGTTATTCTCTCTATCTTGCAGATAGTAAAACAGTAAATAATTTGACACTTTCTCTTGTATTCCCTCCTATCCTTCTCTCTATGTCTGTTTGAAGAGGTGGGAAATGAGGCCTGCTGTACCCTGGTATCTGTTTTCCATACACAGGACACCTGGGACCTCAAGCCTGACCAGACAGGCAAATCAGGACATGAAAACATCAGAAACCTGAGAGCAGCAGCTCAGCACAGGAACTGGGGTTGTCCTAGCTATGTCCTCAACTACTACAGTACAAACAGATCAATGAACCATGTCCTAGCTATGTCCTCAACTACTGCAGTACAAACAGATCAATGATCCATGTCCTAGCTATGCCCTCAACTGCTATTCTACAAACAGATCAATGATCCATTAATGCTAATTTGATACTGTATATGTGGCTTACTGAATAGAAACAGATCTATTTGAAGGCAGGACGCAGTATAGCCAACATAGATAAATGGTACACCCACTATGGGGATGACATTGTTTATTCCCCAGGCAATAGCTTTGACCTGTGACCTCCCCAGCAGTATGGAGTCATAGCTGCATACTGAAACTCTCTGGAGACAGCTCAGGGTGGGAGCAAGCAGTGGACGAGATTCAAACTGTCTAACTCAATCATCTCTCTACAGCTTGATATGGTGCACAGAAATGGCAACGCGGGGCTCTCTGGCTTTGCTGCAATCAGATCACCAGCACTGTCTTGCAATGGGTATGTGTGCACTAGCATTGCGTTTAGTTTTGCTTTAGCAAATACATTTCCCCTCAGTTACAAAGCATACACTTCAGATTGCATTCAGAGGTTTTGACTGGCAGGGAGATAAAGGATTGTAATGTTAACTTGATCACTCAGCAGTGAAAGCATTACACCATAATGGCACTCACTTTAGGAAGTTTTGCATATTTTCCGGATCTGGTGTCTCTAATGGTTGCAACATCCAGGAACTCTGTCTCCTAGGAATGGGAAATTATAAAATTATTCATCAATTCATGCAAAAGCCTGAGAATTCAAATTGTGTTGTTACCCATTTATTCACCCAATTATTATTAAATGCTTGCATTAAAAGAGAAGCATCTGAGTGTTTCTCAAACCAATGTACGGCAAACCAGAAGGACCAAACCAGATAGAGACAGAGATATAGAAAGGGAATCATTATAGGAAAAAAGTGCTATATTAGAGAGAGAGAGATGGGTCATTCCACTAGTTACTAGTTGCTTTTTGAGTGTAACATGATAAAGAAAATGTTTTGATTTCACTTAATGTTAATATTTTTTCACAGAGCCTTTCCCTTCCAATTAGCTCACATAAAAATGACTGTTGAAAGTGCTAATAAATTCCCAAATGAAGTAGAAGGTTGACAGTAACAGGGTTCTGTCTTAACTAATTCTGCCTTCAACTTTTGGAAGCTTGTTGCTGGTAACAGAAAAGAAATCAGAATTAGCTTAAAAATCATATATACATTTTTTAAAAATTGACTGCATTTTCTGCACATTTACTGTAGCTTTAAAGCCGCAATCTTTTAACAGAAGTGTTTAGTTCACATATGTGTTCACCTTAAAAATGAGAGACAGATAAAGGAATCACCAATCATATGAAGAGAAAAATAATCTTCAGAAAATAATGGTTAAAGCAATATAAATAACTGGGCTTTCAAAAAATAGTAACACATGGAGTAATTTTTTGGTGAAGTAGATTTAAATGTTCCTACTGTAAGTGACACAGATTTGACCAGGGGAACGTATAGAAATGCTGAATTTTGGTATTATAGCTAGATTTTATTCATATTAAAAACAGACTGATGGAGTTCTCCATGTGGTCTATATTAAAAGACCCTTCACAGGCTTTTTAAAATTCAACTGGTGCCCAATTTCTACTTCAAATATCAAAGGGCATACAGCACTCTGGCCATTATGCAGCTCTCAGCCCTGTGAACATTGTTCAGAGTTCATCCATGCAGGGCAGCAGGCTGATAAACCCACATCAGCTTCAATCAATAAAATCCATGAGGCTGCTGGGACTGTGAGGTGCAATGCAGTGCTACATCCAACTCTCATCTGTTTACATACACAGTGGTTGCAGATGTTTGGGGTCTTTGCCATCCCACAGATGGACCCTGGTGCAAAACCAGGGTGAAGCAGCCATCACAGCAGCCAGGACATATTTCATTTGGTTTGGATTTAAGATCCAGTGATACAAAGTGGTCGACCAGGCAGATAATATAATGTGGCAATATTTACTCACCATTGTCCAACTAATTGCAGATTACAACTTCATCCTACCTTACTTTGGTTGGTCCAGTAGAGGTAGTAACCTTTAGGGTCCATCTTCATAGTGACAGGCAATGTCTTGGTTGAGTCCTGATAATGAGGAACGTTGTTTAAATGTATTCAAAATCACTAAACAGTGTATACACTTGGCCTGAGTGGTGATTATTCTCATCATTCCCTAATTAGCTTATTATTAAATGAAGTTGGTCTCCAGTAATTTGCTGCACTTTCAAGAATAACTCACCTCGGACCATTTGGTAAACCTGTCTCCTTTGATCAAGTAGTCTTTGACCTCCGGGGGCTCCAGAATATAGCGTCTCTTGTCCATGATAAAGGTCCCTTTATTGTTCCTTCCTCTCCTGAGTGACTGTTGGAGTTGACCCTCTAGACCATGGCCACAACCAGTGACAGCCTTTCCTACCTCTACTCTAACCGGGCTCTGAGATGAATGATTGGAACTGCAGTCAGACACAGGGATAAGCTGGGAGGAGACAACATGACAAATTTGCATTGCAAATAAGCCCCAGAATAAATATCAAAATACATAATTTGACTGAAGGGGCTGTCAGGAAAGTTCACTAACATCATGTGATTGTGAACTTACAAAATGTTTGGTGATATGAATTAGTATTCTAATTGACCACTCCAGGTCACTGGTAAATATTTACTTAAATTTCATTGGCCCTTTCCCTGAGGATTGTTTTGAGGCTAGGGAGTCCTCAGGCTGGGGTTTAAACCCAGACTAGTAGCAGAGAGAACAAACTAATGCCTGTGGGCATGGCCTAGCATTTAACTGAAGCCTGGAGTTTAGGTAGCCAAGCAAGACACTTTGTAGAGGTGAAACTAAAGACTGGGGGCATGGTGTAGTGTTTGACTGCAACAAGGCATTTGGATAGCCAGCTGCTGGACCCAAATGTAGGCTGACACACTGTTAAAAGACAATAAACAAAATTCTTGTTCAATGTGTGATGGATTACTGATCTACTAGTGTAATGATTTCATTTTGCTTATAGTAATGTGGTTTAGAGGGATTCCATGTGCTGTAGATGTTAAATGCTGATTCATGGCTTTTGATTTTGACTACTCTATCATTTGTGTAAAATGCAAATTTCAGTTCAAGAGAAAGAAATACCTTTGGCAAATTGTATTGGGATAGCAGGACCTGTAACATATGGAGTTAAGAGTGTCTGTGGGAATAGTAATGTCTTACCGATATTAGACCGAAGCAAATAGAACACAATGTTCAACATGTCCAATAAGTATTCAACCCATTCAGATTTTGTTTGTGATTGCTCTTCACCAAATACCAAACATGTTTACACAGTAGTAGTTGTATTACTTCACCCTCTTTGTTTAGGCAAGCCAAAATGACTTCCTACCTAAGAAGACTCAGAGCTGAGATGCTGCCAAAGGCATTTCCAACATATGCATACAATAATTATTTTAAAATGGGTAGTTTTAACCCTGAATGCTGATTGTCTAAAAGCTGTGATATATCGGACTGTTACTTTACTGTTATGTTAATGTTGATAATCAGTTTATAAAACCAGTAAGTGGCCAATAATTAATTGGCTATACCACACATACTCCCTTTATTCCTTAATTATATCCACCATAATAGGCCTAGGTAAATTTAGTAGGAGAGTTAGGGTAACATGGGGCATACGCCCCCTGGAATAAGATGCCCCCCCATGTAACTCTCACAAAAAACACAAAATGTCACCGTTTTTTTTTTCAACACCTCCTCTGGCTGCCACTAGTATTAATCAACTACAAATTTCCTCTGTATCATCACACCTGCTTAGCCAACTATTAAAAATGTTTTCTTTTGAGTCTCATTTTAAAGACAGCTGGGATTTAAAACATTGCCTTATTTAAACAATAATAAGTTTAGTTTAACTGTTTGAAATGGCGTGTAAGGAAAATGTAAGTTGCGTAAAAAAAACAGAGTCAATTCTTAGAAACCCTTAGGCATTATCTTCTACTGGGATAGGATTCCCTGGGGGGCAGCTAACCACATGGGGGGCATCTTACCCCAGTAGCTGGAAGAAATGACCCTTTCCTAAAAAATACATTTTATTAAATACAAATTAATCTGTCAACTGTAGCCATTTATTTTACTTTATAATCTATTACCCTAAGCATAGCCATCTTTTTTGTTTCAGTAACTATACATTGATCTGGGGGGGGGGGTCTCTTGCCCCATGTTACCCTACGTTTGATTTCAATATATTTCTGACAGCACACCTTTTGATTTCAATTAAACATTCTATAATCACGTGCTCTTGGTAAAAGTCCTCAGAAATTACCTTTTTGGACATTAATGCCAAAACATTTAGGAAATGAAAGTTCTCAATTTTGAAAACTCATAGTTTTCTCACTGATATATTTTCATGTGTACAATAACATAACCAATTATTTAATTTTATTCAAATTACCCCATGATCAAGCAAAGCGGCTATGATTCTCTGATGAAACGGGTGATCTTTCAGATATTGAACAAAATCCTACATCAGTTATAGTTTTTCAAATGTTCACTGTTTTCATGTGAATGACAACACTACGCCTATATTTTATTTATTTGCATGCAATATCGCCAAAATTATACTATCAGTTGCTGGTATGTACTGTACCTCAAAGCCTATCACTAATTAGCGGTTACAGGCTACTGTCCAAGGTGCTGAAATCAGAAGGGGCAAAAATCATTAACGCCAGAGCACAATCCGTTGGGACTTCTAAATGTGACGTGTAATTTGAGCCTCAGGTAGTGGCCCTTCAATATCCCTTACTTAAGCTCACAAGTACGTTTTAAAACAGCAACACAAGCGGCTTTTTCTGAAGTCACAAGTTCGACTTTGATTTCAAGAGGTAAACATAGGCTACTCGTTCAGGACAAGGACAGGCCTTTACTTATTTATTAACTGTTGTGTTCCGGTGAGCTGTGCGTTTGGTGATGTTTAATTAGTTTATATAGCCCGCTGCATAGCTGCTAGCTCTTTAAGACCCTTCACCGCGCCCCCTCTCCTGTATTTTTAGCTGAGCCAGGCATCTTCATTTGTTATAGGCTACCTTACAGTCAGTAGTGTAGTCATTCAATCGTTTTAATAAATTACATCGGATTATTTATCGCGGATTTGCCGTTGTTGATTCCTTAGGAAATTATGTTGAAATGAACATTGGAATAGACAACCCGGGATTTTGCTGGCGAATGCTGAAAATCACAAGAGCCCTTGAGCTGCCCGCCTCATCCATGATGTCCGTGATGAAACGCAGTGCTGTACTGGCTTTCTGAGACAACCCGCAGTGCTTTTCCAGGATGAAATGAATGAACCAAAAAGCAATTTAGCTGTAAAATAGACAGTCCAAGATAGTGAACCGTTCCCAGTAAGTCTGTGGCTACACGTCTTCTCGCAACCGGATAGGCTTCTGTGTTCTCTTGGATTGTGGATATTAAGAAACCTTCAAGACGGACGGGGTGGTGGAGCATCGTGGGAAAAATCGGGGCAATATGAGAGAGCGGGACTTTATGCCCAACATGGAGAGGGGCAAACCTGCTACTTATACGGGGGACAAAAAGGCTAAGATGGCTGCGAAGACGAACAAAAAGTGGGTGAGACTAGCCACTGTTTTCGCATATGTATTGTCTGTGTCCTTAGCAGCCATCATTCTAGCCATTTACTACAGCTTGATATGGAAGCCCACAAGCGCATCCTCTCCAGCGGGAAAGCCGGGGGTGCACGAGGATGTCACAACCTCTGCTAACATCTCAACGAACATCTCCACAAGCACAAACGTCTCAGATATTAACTCTACACAGACAGAGCTTTTATCTGTCAACAATATTAGGCTTAACGCAAAGCCTCAGACGAATGCATTTCACTGGAATGGCCAAAGCAAGGGCGCCGCCGTCAACTCCGATGGCGTTTTACCCGAAAGTGCTCACTCGCAACCGAAAGGTCTCTACGCGTCTGTCCAAAGCCACACAACCGCACAAATGGCCGAGAGTCCAAAGACTGTGGGGATAGATAACCAGGCGTCCCAGCCTGCTGGGGACATTCGGGGCCAGTTCCGCACTGGAGCCCAAAACTCCATGCATGATAACATAGAGGATGATGCGGACCGACCGGCTACTGCCAGTGAGGACCAAGTAGATGCGGACGCTACTTCTTCACCCACAAAGATTTCGCTGCGCACCTCCTCTACGAGACTACAAGGTTTACGTAAAGGACCAGGCCAATAAACACGAATCGACCGAAGGGTGTTTGAGAGACTTATGCCGCGGGTCGGATACAATAGCCAACACACAGGGGTTGTCGTGGAACAGACTGAAGAACACAGGATGCTGCGAGAATTGCACTGGCTTCATGCACGTATTTTATTTATATCTTATATACAAATAATCTGAATGCGTATGATTGACAGTAAAAAATGGCTTCAAAGGAATATTGTTATCCCCTAAATCTCTATGCGTTTTCTTTTACCGTAGGCCTATTGTATGCCTTAATTGATGTATACGTCCTCCTTCCTTTGGACAGTCCACCAAGGTCATTTATTTATACCCATATTATGGACAAGGGCGTGATATAGCCCTACAACTATATTTCACTCGTTCAGAAGATATGCCTTTGGTTTGCAGGATATGTGAACTACGCATTACCTATAGGCCTCCAATGTTATTCTTTATTGCATAGCCATATGATGGGCCTAGCTATTGAATAACAAGACCGAATTTACATAGCATTTCGTGTTCTGTATATTTCCTTTCACGCATAGGCCTAAATCTGGAGTCCTAGGTTATAGGGGAACCTGTATTATTGAGTTGAGCTCAGGTATGTGCATATAACCATGCCAATTAATTGTGTATATGGTCATGTACATAGGGAAGATATTGTACATCCTTTGGCCTTGATCTAACTTTTAGTCTAATTAGATACTTTTTATTAAAATTATGTTAGCCAATATCATGAGGAAAATAAACATCATAACAACATAAAATGCTTATTTGTTTACATTTTGTTTAAAAACATATACATGCAAGTCAAGATAAATATTACCCCTTTCATGTTAAACTGTCTTTTATTTTCAGAGATCTGAAATGTTTATGAAAAAGGTTAAAAAAATGTAAATGTTTTGAAGTTACATTTGATACAAGTATATGATAAATATAATTGGATAGATGCTGTTCAAATCATCTAGTCTATCCTCTGATCCTGTAAATATGATACATTTATATCACAATCCAAACAACACCTTGTTGTTAACAAACCATTTTGAAGTAGAATTAGTGCAGAGAGTAGAGGATGCTGGTGGTCCAGGATTCTTTAATTCAAATTCCCATTAGCCAACTCTGCAAACATTCAAATGTGAAAATACATTACTAATGACAATGTGTAATTTGCAGAACTACAAAAGAGATCAATGTTCTTTTGAGATACTTTCCTGCTGCTGGATCAGCTGAGATGTGCGTGGCAATTAAATGTGATTTTATTGGAGAGGCCAAAGGAAGATTAGTCAAAATCAATTGAAAGTTTTTAAGAACGCCTTTTCTGGAAGCACATTCGGTGAACATACCCTGCAAAATGGATAGTTGCTCCGCGAAAGTCCATATTTTGGTGAGTAACACATTTATTTTTATGTTATAGCGTTTGAAAACCAGGCTAATGGGTATTTGTGTTTAAAGATCCTGGGTGTCAGAGGAGCACCTTTCATATTCATCCTCTCCTCTCTGCCCAGATTCTGACTCAAGGCCATTCCATCTGAGCCTGAATGGATTCATTTTAGTAGGCTTCTAAGATTGTTCTGGCAATTCTCACATAGAAAATTCAGCTGGAAAGAGGTTAAAAGTCTTTTTAAATTGTCTTTGTTACTGTCTGATGAAAACAGAGATTTTTCTGGAAAATGTAAAAATTACCATATTTTCCTATTAACTAACAATTAATTGAAACTTTTTAAAATACATTTTCTTGGTACTTCAGTCATGAAAATTATTATATTGCGGGGTGTCTGCTTTCAATGTATGTTCATTGGCTGATCCCTACAAATATTTCACATTGAAGGCTCATCTAGTTAATTATACAGAATTAAATATGTTAACATAGATATAGCCTTTGCGCCATTACCCACTCTAAAACAAATGCCAAAATGGCATAGATACCTAGATGTGTCTTCTCTAAGGAGCACACGCTAAAAATTTGAAATGTTGAAAGAAGTAATTTCTCCAAACAACAACGAAAAGCTAAAATATCAACACAAAATTGGATATTTTGTACAGTTCATGGATCATAGGGTCTTAGATTTTATTTGAAAAAATCACGTTAAAAATGCAAAAAGCATGTCAAACAGCCTTCTTCACGATAAAGTTTCTATATGAAAATTGCCCGAAAAATTGGTAATACCAAAACTATGTTCCATTCACACTCAAATAGAATCATACAATAATCAGCTGTTGACAGTCAAGTCTTGCAGACTGAATAAAGAACCAGTGGTAATTCAGCCAATCAGTAGTCTTACAGCTCAAAGGATAGCACATTTACTTTCAGTGTCTTTATGTGAACACTTCATCAAAAGTATGAGTTTTATAGCGGGCAAGCAAGCCTCAGTATTTGAACAGGCTAAGATGCATTTAAGCGGCAAAGAAGGCCCATTGTTTATCAGACCACTACAGCTCATCACCAGTGATCTCGCTATCATACTCTTGCTTCTGACTCACTTCTGGTGAACTCTGGAGAGGGGAAAAACAACACACAAGTACGTATGTTTTCTACTTGAACTAAACGGCATGTGAGGGAGGTGTATTGATTGAGCTTACAGTAGTTACAGTGCACAGAAAAGGAACGCATTACACAATACCAGTCAGTACTATTTCCAGCACTCACTCTTTGAAAGGTTTCTTTTTCACAGTGTTATAGAGAGGTTTGGTCACTGGTGGTGAGCATCACACAATATCAGAGAGAAATGTACTGTGAGCCACAGTTGAACAATGCTGCACTGCAAATGCAAATCTGTCACGGCATGGATCTGTTACACTGAAACATGAACAAATACAATGTAAACATTTATGAATGACAATGACTGTAAAACAGCAAGCAGAGAAGTTCAGGGTACTGTGAACAGCTATACACAGCGCACACTGGATATTGCTGCAGAAGGTCCCCATAGTCCCGCCACCTGTGCTGTGACCTGTTTTCAGTGCTTCATATGATTGTAGATGGAATGGAGGGCTGAGTTACCTTTTGACCTCTAAACCCAGTCACTTAGGAAAATGTTTACATAGTGGGAGAGAGAAAGTAAGGGTAACTCTACATCTAGAGTATGGATAACTGCATAAATAGATGCGTTGAAATTAATCACAATGTGAGAATCAAAAACAGTGGTGGTCGGATCGAGATCAGGGGTGGGAGGATCATGGGTGGGAGGATCGAGATCAGGGGTGGGAGGATCAACAGCAGTTAATGTTTGTGTTGCTGCTTCCTCCTTTGTTGTAGCATTTTAGCTAAGCTGGTTAGGCTGGTTAGGATAATAAACTTCACAAGTTAAGAGAACAAGTGTTTCAGGTTAGGAAATTAATGTGGCAGGTTTATGTAAATAACTTGGCAGGTTTGGAGAAATAAGTTCTCCATGTGGAAGCTAGGTGAATTGCAGTAAATATTTTACATTCAAACCAACTCTCCCAATCCACTGAGGTAAAGTATGTTTTATAAAGAACATATCAAATATCCATGAATAGAATGCACTTGCGCTGCTAGTAAGTTTAACTTTCTAATTTGGTCGAAAAACACCACATTTCTCAAAACAATAAACTTTAGTCAAATTCTAGCAGATGGTGAAAGCTGTCATCCATTGACATTCATAAAATAAATACTTTTGCCCTTACAGCTGCAGCTGAATTACTCAGTATGTTCCTGTATATGGAGCTCAAGTACAGCTAGCACAACTTGGAAAATGCAGTGCTGGGTAGGCAATAACTAGCTTCCTGGGGGTTACCATATACCAGTTAAACTACACTGCTAAATGCCAGCTATGGATTGTTGATACTGATGATAGTGAACCTTTGGAGTTCTCAGAAGTGTTTATTAGTCTCTGCATTTAATGTGAGTTAGTGACAGTGACACAAAGCATAATTTAAATGCATTAAAATGCCACCCGGTAGAGACCTTTGAAACAAAGGCAACAGAATCAAAGAATTTTAGAACTCAGTTGTCTGAAGCAGACACCATCACAGGAGTTGTGAATAATGAATGAGATCTTGCAACACAGGAGAACAATATGAAGCAAACTCATAATAGGACCTTCAATTAACATCTGGGAAGATTTGTGGGCCCATCCATTCTAAATGAAAGGCCCATGGTGTACAAGTCAGTGGATGATAAAACAATGCCCCAAACCACGCTATGTAAATACCTCAATGTGCCGTCACGTGTATTGTGTCTGTTTACAGGGCCCTTTTACCCAGGACATGTCTGATGATCACTGGACTATGAAAGAGTGCATGATTTCACCATTCCAGCATGGGGCACAGGTGCAGAACCATTACATAATACAGCCAGGACAGGGTGACCTAGATGCAGTTTCATCTCTTCAGAACATTTCAATGTTTCATAATAACAATGTCTAAATTCCATAGGGAACTACTGAACACATTAACAGAAGGGCTGGTCTCCGGTCAGTTTTGTTGCTGTCCTCTATACAGTAGATTTACCTTGGCTAGTCCATTTCCTTTCTGTTCAGGACAACAGTGACTGGGTAAAATGTGTTTTGCTGACACAAACTACTTCTTGTCTGATCCAGTGCCTCGTAATCTTAGTTTAATGGTTGTTTCCTCTCAGAATCCCAATCATCAATTTGTTTTACTCCAGCAGTTGTAAACAAAATGCAAACGAACAATACAGCCTCAAAACATAACAATAGCTAGGCATAGAGCTTCTCACATGCACAAGGTGTTATATGCATGTGTGAATTTTTTTTCATGTGCCACTCCCCCTGTGACACCCTTGGAGAGTGGAGCCAAATACATGTATCACAGCTGCCATGGGAGGTTGGAATTATCACTATCATGACACAGATGGTCAGTCCTTAAACAAATTTTAAATGTGTAATACAAACATAGTGTAACCAGTTAAGTTGACTGCATAACAAATCTCATTTTCAATGATGAAGTGAACAAAGTTCTAACTGCAAGAGAGCAGGGTAACACACGAAATCACAAAATAATTTCAAAATATGAACACTAAAACACTTTATAAAAGGCCAAACATAATCATCAAATTACATTATGTATATTAAAAATGATCTATAGATAGATTTGGTACTCTGCCGGTGGCTTGATCATATAGTAGCAAGGTGGGTTTGTTTTTGAAGGAGTGAGGTGTAACAGAGTCCAGTTTAAGAGTCTTTAGGACTTTGTTGCAATCATTACTGGCAGCGTGAATAAATAAATGGCAAAAAAAAATCTTAATTTTATAATTGATTAGACAAGATCTCTACTAGAGAGCAGGTTACTACTGGAGAAGTGAGCTCAGGTAGGCTGAGAATTTGCCTATTAACGAGGAACTTATAAGTCGGTACCAGTGATTCTGTTATTCTGTATGTAGCAAAGGTGAATTTACCGGTGTCAAAATCAAAATGATGAGCATTAAACAGAGTGCTAGTAACAAAGTGGATGGCAAGTGTGACCAATTACATCTACTTTAGAAAAACCTTATTGTGGCAGAAAATACATCACCGTAAGCATGCCTAAATGCAGAACAAGAAATCAATTCTGCATTTAACTTTAGACTGAAGGAGGGTGATATGGGCATTGTATAAGAGTGAGCAACCTAGCTATTAACAAAGGTATTAGTTGGTGTCAACATACTCTAATTCCAACCCATACAGGGAGAAGATGGTTTGGGTCCATGCAGGTTGAGGTTCCTTCCAGTTAAAGAGCATACATTTAGTGTTTGTTGGTATTGAGGACTTGAAGCCACGCTGTAGGGTGGTCAGCAGTGTTCAATGAGGGTCCAGTTGTATACTTGACAGTGTCATCAGCACAAAAGGGGATGAGGGAGTTAGCAACAGATTGCATTATTAACACACACAGAGGATAGATACAGACCAAGAACTGAACCTTGAGGAACTCCCATTGATACAGACAATGTTTTAGACTATTCACACTCTGACACATTGTACAACGTTTTCAAATCAGACAATTGAACCATAGCTTTATGAAAATCAGAATGGTTTCCCCAGTCCAATCCCTCTGTTTTAACAGTAACAAAAAAGTGTCAGTATTATTTTACTGCCGATTCCCCCTTACAAGTAGAGTTGCATGCATCAGAGCCCTCAATAAATATGTTGCCACTGGCAGCACTGATGATGTAGAGCACATTAAATGTGTTCAAACCGTAGATTATTATGTACATCTGGTAGTTCGTTGAGTTAACTAATTTTCATTAACGAAGCCTAGAGACTGTGTTCCATGGCCGTGAAATGAGAATCAGGTATTTTAAACAAACAGTAGATTACCTGGAAGAAAACGGCAAGCAATGAAACATGACAGAAAGGGCTGCGGCAGATGCAAGTGAAAAATATGGAGCAACACATCACAATGCCGAGGCAGCAGGACCCAGGGCCTTAATGAGAGAAGGTGACCCTAGAGAACGCCTGTAGAAAAGATCATTAAAAGAGTAACACCTTGGAGGATTATCACCAGAGAGGAAGGGAACAGTCTGAAAACACAACAGGCTGTTACAGCCGGCCCATGGAGAGCTCAGTTCAAATTAATCAAAAACAACTCCCTCATGGAGAGAGCTTAAGCAACTGTCACTTTCACATTCAGAAACACCATTGGCTTTTGCCTTTATGTTCCGTTACATTTTATCAAATACAGGCTGTGCTATTGTCCCACAATAAATGATTAGGTGTATTATGGGAGGCCAAAATCATTGTTTTTTTGTCAGGTTTGCCTGCTATATGTGCTGGTGAAGTACTGTAGGTTCAGGAAGTCATTAGTTATGAAAAGGTTAGCAGCTAAAGTCTTTGATTCAGCAGAAACTTCTTTTGGGAAATGCACTTGTCTCTACCAGTCCCCCAAATGACTGGTAATCTAGTTTTATTGAAATATACCGATCAGCCATAACATTATGACCACTGACAGGTGAAGTGAAAAACACTGATAATCTTGTTATCATGGCACCTGTCCGTGGGTGAGATATATTAAGCAGCAAGTGAACATTCTGTCCTCAAAGTTAATGTGTTCGAAGTGGGAAAAATGGGCTAGAGTAAGGACTTGAGCGACATTGACAAGGGCCAAATTGTGATGGCTGGATGACTGGGTTAGAGCATCTCCAAAACTGCAGCCCTTGTGGGGTGTTGCCGGTCTGCAGCGGTCAGTAACTATCAAAAGTGGTCCAAGGAAGGAACAGCAGTGACAGGGTCAGGGGAGGCCAAGGCTCATTGATGCACGTGGGGAGCGAAGGCTGGCCCGTGTGGTCCGATCCAACAGATAGGATAGTTCAAATTGCTGAAAAAGTTAATGCTGGTACTGAAAGGTGTCAGAACACACAGTGCATTCCAGTTTGTTGCATATGTGGCTACGTAGTGGCAGACCAGTCAGGGTTCCCATATTGACCCCTGTCCACTGCCGAAAGTGCCTATAATGGGCACGTGTGCATCAGAACTGGACCAAGGAGTAATGGAAAATGGCCTGGTCTGATGAATCACGTTTTCTTTTATATTACGTGGATGACCAGGTGCGTGTGCGTCGCTTACCTGGAGAATACATGGCACCAGGATGGGAAGGCAAGCCGGTGGAGGCAGTGTGATGCTTTGGGCAATGTTCTGCTGGGAAAACTTGGGTCCAGCTATTCAGGTGGATGTTACTTTGACACGTACCACCTACCTGAGCATTGTTGCAGACCATGTGCACCCTTTCATGGCAACTGTATTCCCTGAAGGCATTGGCCTCTTTCAGCAGGACAATGCGCCCTGTCACTAAGCAAAAATGGTTCAGGAATGGTTTGAGGAACACAACAAGTTCAAGGTGTTGACTTGGCCTCCCCAGATCTCAATCCAATCGAGCATCTGTGGGATGTACTTCAGAGGTCTAGTGAAGTCTATGCCTCGACGGGTCAGGGCTGTTGGCGGCAAAAGGGGGACATACACAATATTAGGCAGGTGGTCATAATGTTATGGCTGATCGGTGTATAATGACCTTGTGATGTACACCAGAATACCAGCTAAGGTTTGACAAAAACAGCCAGGCAGAATCGGAACCCAAGGGTACTTTATTAATGTGCTCTGCGCTAAGTTCGACCAGTTTCACAATCTTGTAATTTGCACGCTAGTTAATACAAACAGGGAACTGTGAACACAGCTATATTGACACACGCAACATGTTTGAAGTTATTAGGCAAGACTTGGTGATAACATTACTATCAAGCAACGCTTGAATAAACACGTACCAAAAAAGTAATCAAAAAACAGGCACTGAACAGACAAGTACGTCCTGCACTACAGTCACATGGTTGAAGTCAAGTCCACCACTTTTTACAAAAACATCCTTGCATCCCTGTTCAACTATAATACATTCTGGAAAAAAAAATCCAACTACAATTCATCTAATACAGTTAATCTCTGAATTTCAGCATCACACCTCCACAGCCCCATAAAGTAATTTTAATAACAACCTGAATTATTGTAATTCTGGTTATGGCAATGCACTTTCAATATCAGTGTTATGGTGCTTGAGAAAGACAATCCTATTGAAGGTAAAACTGCTTTAGCAGGTCAGGTGGTATTACCACCAGCAGTTCCTTCTCTAAAATGTTCTTTACAATGAATTGCCAAAATGAACAATCTAAAAAGGACAATCCAAGTGCTAAATCATGAACTATTATAAGGCTCTGAGACATTTTGTTGTCTAGTTTATCAAAGTATGACATATGTAAGGAAAATAAATTACCATTTCCCTAATTGAAACAATTGAAACAATTCAATTGAAACAATTCAATTGAAACAATTCAACAAGGGCCTATTCTCCAGCAAATTATATTTGACAGTCAGTAGTCCAAATGACAAAATAAATCAAATCAATCCCACGTCATTCAAAACTAAAAGTGAAGGGTTTCCCAAAAACATTTGAAATAAGATTTTCAACAAGCATCTTTGATAACAGAACCTTCTAGACACATATCAGACACATTTTCAGCTTTTGCCAAGATAATACCATTTAAACTATTAAACATTTTATCACAAATTAATCCCAAACTATATCAAAAATATAACTCAATACGCAAAAATATTTTACTGAGTTCTTCATTATTTTGGCAAAAGAATAATGTTCAACAGCAGGGATGTAAACAAATTTGTGCACAACATTTTAGAGAAACCAGTTTTTTTGTGCCTATGGAAATGTATGGGATCTTTCCAGATCATGAAACATGGGACCAGCATTTACAGCATTCATATTTTTCCTCAGTTAATGCACTTGAATTCACGTGTACTAAATGTAACTGGCAACACCAAACCAACCTGTAAACTACAGTATGAATGAACCACAGTAATAAATCAATAGTTAAGTGCAACGCTCTTTGCTTTCCATTTTTCTTATACGAAACATTCCATATTTAATGCTAGTGTACAACTAATAGAATATAATTGAAATTATATTTAACCATTACGCCTATCGCTAAGGCAAAGATTGACACAACACCACCACAAACAATTGTGGAAGATACAGCTTAAATGCACGGCCTGTTCAGGTCAAGTTAGTCATCCATAAGAACTGAACTAATACAAGCATTAGGACTGGTACCTTCAAAAAAATCCTTCAATTATACATAGCCATTAAATATAGAACTGCAATTCAGGTAACAAAGTTGTAATGTAAGTAATGTATGACGACAGTACTCATACCTCATTAAAAATAAAGTGCTTGTAAGCAAAGAATTTTCATGGAGACAAAATGCTCAAAGTATTTGCACATTTGCACATTAGATCTTTTCCCAACTGGAGCAACGATGTTAGTCTTTACTTCATCAGATAGACACAGGCCACCTTCAAAGAGTAATTGGTAGCAAGTGATGTATAAAATGGCAAGGCTCATAGTAGAATACTCTACTTAAATCCTCTGCACATAAATCAATATATATATATATACCAATCAACGTTGAGTCCTTCAAACAATCTTCCCATTTTCTCTTGCCTATGAAACAAAAATGGGGGTAGTTATAAATGTGGTTATAAAAAAATAGTTACAGTGCACTCCGTAAATACTGAATTGACACCTATTTGGTGTTCATATGGATTGACACCTATAGCAGACTCCAAAGGCAAACACAAATCCAACAAATTGATAGCTCTGTTATTCCTGAAAAAAATCTAGAACTGACTTAACAAAAATACATCTTAAGCCAAATGTCCCAGTACTTTTGGTGCCCTAAAATAGGGGAACTATGTATAAAGTGTTGTCATTTGTAAATGGGTCAACAAAGATACCCTGAATATATGTTGAGAATCTATACTTTAATCCACTTGCAACTTTTTAATATAAATTCCAAATTTTTGGAGAATAGAGCCAAAAGAAAAAAAAACATTCTCTGTACCAATAATTTCAGTGCACTGTTTAAGTGGTTGGTAATGCGTCATCGCCCTCAGTACAGTGGTTGAAGAGCTGGAATCTGGACATCATCCCTATGCAATCCACTTGAACATTACAGAAGAGCATTGTGAATGCAATGAATGTCCGAATTGGAATCATTAACTTCCCTATATTCTTCAGTTTCTTTTCTTGTCATTCTCACCCTTTCTCAGTCCAGACTAAAATGCAGACGAGTCATGCAATCATCTTTTTCCATCCATTCATCAATTTACAGCAGTGCTGCCCAACCCAGAACCATGAGATACCAAGAGATACCTTCTTGTATTCTAATAATTAGCTGGATGACAAATAAAATCAGGTTAGTCACACATGGGGTTGGGGAAAACCGACAGGCTGGCAGCTCTCCAGGAACAGGGTTGGGCATACATTATATACAGTGTTATCCTCATTACGAGTCCATACGGACCTTGTCAGTGCTGGTGCTGTGGGTTGGCTGTGTATCTCCTGACTCCATGCTCAGGAGAGACAGGTTGGAGTCAATCAGCTCCTCTGCGAAGGGAACCCCTCATAAATAAGTTACATCACACCTATAGAACTGTACCCATTTCACAAGAACAAACCATGTACAAAACAATTGCTTACCTGCGTTTCTGTTGCTACTGCTCTTGGCATGCTCTAAAGGAAGGGGCGCAGGGTCTTTGACCTCACCGAGGACACGGTTATGGCTGCCTTTAGCACACTCTGATTTGGAGGCATCAAGTACCAAAGGGCCCTCCGTCCCACCTCTCTGTCCATCAGGGGAGCTGTGTGCCGCTGCCAGGGCATTACTGGCATCAACTTGATGGTCTGGGAGGTACTGCTCCAGTTCCATCACCGTATGGCTGTTTTTGCTGGGGGAGGCAACTTTTAACACACTGGCTCCCTTGGTTTCTGAGCGAGCAGTGTTCTGGGCTCCAGTACTGGGCTTTTCACAGGTCCCGGGCCCCTTGATGAGCTCTGAAAAGCGAACCTTTTTATCTGTTGCTCGAGGGGATGAACCCTCAGCCTTCCTCTGTTTGGATGTCCCCTCTTCTGGGACGCCAGCTGTGGCCGGAACTCTCTTGGTCTGGTCCAAGCCAGGGTTGACATGTCCACTCTCCACTTCTTCGGGCTTCACTATATCCAGGGTTGTTGAAGAGTCCATTTTGAGGTCACCATCTTTGACCTTGGAAGTTTCTGTTGTGGAGTCATCGATGTCGGTATCTCCTAAAGCATCAAGCTCCTCCAAGAATTCCTCAAAACTTGTCTTGGAGGCCTAATGGAGGAAAACAAATTCAGTTGGTAGTTGATAACTATATTTGCTGAGCAGAACCACAGACATCTTTAATCAAAGCACAGCTACAGTCATCAATAAACTTTGATTTGACGTCATCAAAGCAAAATATTTCCTTTTAACCCTCACCTGCAAATCCACCCCATCATTGTTGGCATCCCATCTGAAATATAAAACATTTTATGATGAGAAGTATTTCTTTAAAATATCCTGATTTAACAAATCGTGACAGTGCTTTTCCCATTTACACTAGCTGCAGAGCATAATAAGCAACAACTGGTTACCTCGATATTGTGAGACCGCAAAGCCACAACAGTTGGCTAGGAGAAATGTTTAAAATATTTTGACAAATTGTGCTTTTTAGAGCAGGGGGTTCCTGCTACTACTACTAATAAACATGTCCCCAAATGTTATTCCAATCCCAAATATATTTCCTACGATCATTTGAAATAAAACACTAAAAATGTATTTACATTTGCTTTTCAAGCATGTGATTGAATCGACTGACAGCAACAGTCACAAATCATTTAAAGTACTTCCCAAGTAATGTCCAATGTCTTTGATTCCTCAACGTCAGGTCACTGCTCAGCTTCTGAACATCATAGACAAACCCAATACATTCCCAAGGGCATCAGGGTCACGTCCTGCCAGTGTCAGGATAATCAAGCTTGGCATGTGATTTCTGTCTCGCGATATGGGACGCTTTTCTCAACGAATCTACTCACCTCCTAGCCCTACCAGTTAGTCTATCTTTGCCCTTGGCTTTACTGCTGACCACTGGCACGTCTTTACCCCCCTTGTCTTTGCCTCGCGGGTGCAGATCTGGAGATTAAAACAAGTCAGGAGAAAGATTAGGACTCTTCTGTCATGATCGGCTGAATAGTAGCTCATACTTCAACACTGAGGCAGAAGCGATGCTGGTACACAGTAAAAATCATTACAACTCACCACGTGAATCAGCATTTAATTTGGGGTGACCTCTCCTTGCATGTCTTCCTCCTGAAAGTCAGACCACCTGATTATATAGTCATACTATTGCTCAATGTTTGAGTCGACATGAGTGTCGGCTCAAAATATTAGCTACAGGGCGAATTTCTCACCTCGGACCGTAGGTCCCCGTTCTCTGTCCCCGGGAGATTTCTCTGGAAACCTAAATCGAGACATTTAGCGTACAGTGAAAAAAGTTTAACTAATATACAGTCTGGATGTTCCATTGAAGGACCAATAATGGTTTTGAGTTAAAAGGCAAACTCTTATCAGGATTAATAAAAAGTCCCATGCATTTGGTTGGACAATACCTGCATTGATCCACTTACCAAACAATTTATGATACATTCATTTCAACAGCCATTTTCATTTCCATATTTTCATTATGTGCTAAACCCAAAGCTCAAATGAGACAATGCACTGAAATGACTGCCATCCGGCTACATTCCTCATTCACAGAGTCTAAGCTCTTGAATCACAAACTATTCCTGCTCTATTTAGTCTCTGGGGCCTCTTTTT
The DNA here is from genome assembly GCA_016801175.1 of Esox masquinongy. Lineage (NCBI taxonomy): Eukaryota > Metazoa > Chordata > Actinopteri > Esociformes > Esocidae > Esox > Esox masquinongy. Next base: position 81,841 of record JACXGI010000882.1, read on the forward strand.
TAAACCATGCCGAAAAAGGAAAGGCATCCCAATCCCAGTTAAAAATAGTCCCCTGTTCTCTCCTCTTTTTAAAGTTTGATGTTTCTTACTTCTAAACAGTACATTTAATTACTCAGCCACTGGGTCACTTGGCTATGTTTGAAAGGGAAAACAAATAACAGAAAAGGGCAGTTGTTTTCCTGTAAGGAAGGATACCACTAGGTCTTTTAGTGGATTTACTATGTATGCACAGTAAAATAGAGTGTTAAATCTAATCATGCTGACAATACAAAATCAATGTTTTCATAATGTTGCTCTCAAATCCTAAAACTGGCCAAGATTTGTAATGAAATGTACCAAAATGTCAATCTATTTCTCAATGGTTTGATTATGTCGGTTTTTCACAAACCATAACTTCTTCTAGTGCACAAACAGCGTACAAAGGGACAGTGTGGTAAAAGCACCTGGGGAGATTAACTAATAAGACTATAGCATACATTTCTTAAGAGGGCATCTTTCCCCCTGTCAAAGCAATTTTCTGATTATTAATAGAGGTGAGCTAATAACAACGTTACCTCAGAACAAACCCTTTTCCCTCACCAACATCATTCAATATGCTGAAACTTAGCATTACTGTGCTGTGACTTGGTTAGACTGTCTGGTGACCGTGTCAAATCAGCATCATGGGATTGGACACAGGTCAAAACACAGGTCACCTGCCGAACTCGATCAAAACAAAAAAACTTCCACCAGACATATTGAACATCAAAACTACTCCTTCATTACCAATCATTCTGTATAGGACACAACACATTCAGCAGGTCACTTGGGCCACGGTCTTAAGTCCAATACTTTCCCTGTTTACAATACTGTCTTCTGCTATAAACATCGGTCTGTTCTTTCTCAAAAAATATTTAGAGCAACCATAGATGTACAGAACTACAGAATACAGAGATTATTGTGTTAGTTAAGTTACAATGACAGAGAATGGTCGAAACGCCTGGGTAATAATCTGCACTCTGTATCTGTTATGGAGGACAAATGAGCCAATACAGAAAAATGCATTTATTTTATTTAAAAGTTATGTGAATTCATAAACAAAATAGAACAAAAGAGCACCCAAACATGCATCAGGCAAACAAAACTTAAAGCTGCACAAACAGAAATGAGTGAATAATGACTGAATGAGTGAATAACTGGAAAAGCAGCTTGGTGTGGGCTTACATATTGTCGGTTTTGTCCATGTCCCATGCCCTCCTCCACTGGCCCTTGGCATTTCTGTGGCGTGCCACGCGTTCACGGTCGATCTCCTCACGCTCCATCTTCCAGCGCAGGTATTCCTGCTGCTCCTCTTTGGACGTGGGGATGGTAAGGTCCGTGTCTCCCTCCAGACCTGGCCCCTCTGGCTCCTGCGAGGAGAGCACAAGTGGAAGTCATAACTTAGTGTTGATGATCAAAACATACACAAGGCCAGACATCAGTTGTGTATTATGGCTGAGAGAGGAAGACTCCTTCACACACTGTGTGAGATAATGACTTGGCCTTGGGTTGGCAAAGCCTCTGTGCAGTCCAGAAGATCAGAGGAGCAGCAGCGGTCTGACAGAGTGCTCCTGATTCATACATAAAAGAGGACATGTCTGTAGACTAAAGGGCCTTTCATCACATCAATGGAGCTAGTCACCTGGGCACCAGACGGCTAGACTGAGAGCCTCACTGTCGGTTGCTTTTCATCCAAGCAGTTTGACTCATTATCCGTCACACCGCCAATCCAGAGTTGGTCGCGGACAAGCCCTATACCAGTGGTAACGCTGCCATGGCCACATTAATGAACTGCCACTAAATAACGAGCTCGGAGAGATGCCCCCTGAAGGACCTAGCGGTGGGGTGCTGGTCATATGAGGCACCTCAAATATCACCAGGCTCGGCCCTCAGGGTGGCTACATGCCTGGCGACACCAGGGGGAGGGAAAAGGCCGGTGGTTGTCTCTTCTGGGAGTGTGCAGGCGAGGAGTGCATGTGCTCAGAAGGTTTTGATTGGTGAAGATACAGACAAAATAACATCTACTGTAACTACTGTAACAACTGGGGGGGATGAATGGTTCTCCATTCACACACTGTCTGTAAAGGGTTTTGATAAGAGGAAGGGACCAGCCATGTGAAAATAACTAGAGTTGAAGAGGTACTAAGGGACTAAAATGAGAGAGAGAGAGAGAGAGAGAGAGAGAGAGAGAGAGAGAGAGACGGCACAGAGAGGTGATATTCTCCTCCAAAGTGTCGACCAATCAGAGACAGGTAAACATGTAGCTCCCCCGCTGGCGATATTGGGAACGTGGCGTCCGTGATCGTCCCTGACTTTTCTTTTCCTCACTCCTTCCTGTCTCTTCTCCCCCTGCCCTGGGGGATGCAGGGGCCATAAGAGACAGCACATCTCACATGTTCCAACAGGCTGGCCCTGGCTGGCTTAGCCAGGCACTGATTAACACTTCCTGTCTCTGCTGTCTCCCAGGGTTACAGGAGCCAGGGAGGGGCACCACAGCCCAGCAGCCCTGGGTCATAGTCAGAAGGCCATGGTAGCAAAACAGAAAACATTTTGTAGCCAAAAAACTGTTTCTCATTGGGCAAGTGCAACACTAAGTGCAGTAAGTGCAAAGCTAACATAGCTGGAGTGGGTTTGAGAGGTTATGTAAGTCATTGCATTCTCCTCAGTCGGTTGGAGAACACACCATGGTAATATAACAGACAGGGACATAGCTTCTCCTCCCCTCCTCATCTGAAGCCTGTGTCCCCTGCCTAGCTCCCCCCCTCCTTGTGTGAAACATGTCTCCTGCCTGGCTGCTCCTCCTCTCGTCTGAAGCCTGTGACCCATCTGGCTCCTATCCCTCCTCATCTGAAGCCTGTGTCCCCTGCCTAGCTCCTCCCCCTCCTCTTGTGAAACGTGTCTCCTGTCTGGCGGCTGCTTCTCCTCTCATCTGAAGCCTGTGTCCCCTGCCTAGCTCCTCCCCCTCCTCTTGTGAAACATGTCTCCTGCCTGGCGGCTGCTTCTCCTCTCGTCTGAAGCCTGTGTCCCCTGCCTGGCTCCACCCCCTTCTGGTCTGGAGTCTGTCCGCCCTGCCTGGCTCCACCCCCTTCTGTTCTGGAGTCTGTCCGCCCTGCCTGGCTCCACCCCCTTCTGGTCTGGAGTCTGTCCGCCCTGCCTAGTACCTCCCCCTTCTGGTCTGAGGTCTGTCCGCCATGCCTGGCACCTCCCCCTTCTGGTCTGGAGTCTGTCCGCCCTGCCTAGTACCTCCCCCTTCTGGTCTGAGGTCTGTCCGCCCTGCCTGGCACCTCCCCCTTCTGGTCTGAGGTCTGTCCGCCCTGCCTGGCACCTCCCCCTTCTGGTCTGAGGTCTGTCCACCCTGCCTGGTTCCTCCCCTTCTGGTCTGAGGTCTGTCCGCCCTGGATGTTCATCACACTCCTAAACTGTCACATAGCCTGCACTGCTCATGACCTATATTTAACCTGCAACACTAACACACAGTGAGCAGAGGGGCACACAGGGACACTGGGAGTGGGAAGTGGGGGGGTGCAATGGGGCGGGTACTAATTCATCAATTCACAAGAAAAAGGAAAGGCCCCCCTGTGAGGGCCAACAGGAAGAGGTCTGGTCTCTTACCAGGTAACAAGGCTCACACTCTGACAGCCAGAAACTGTCCTCTGTCACACCCTTCCCCTGCTTCACTTCATCCTGGGAGAGAAACAGAGAGCGATAGAGAGGTTATCAGTACCACACAGACCAGAAGTGATTATGTCACCATCATGTCTATGAACTATGAAGTCATTATGCAGACAAATTACAGTGCTGCAGGCCCCACCGCTGCCAATGCTATTAGTGCCAAAAAAAGTGTTCCAGTCCTCAGCAGGATAAACCATCCAGAATTTTAGAGAGCTACACTGCCCCCAAGTGGGGCACTGTATCTTATATTTCACAGATATCAAACTGTATGTCGCAAGCCTTGTACTGTAAGTGGCAGTGGAGAGGTACAGGGTACTTCATACATATTACATATAGGTTGGATGAAGTTGACTAAGACACTTACCTCTAGCGGATTCATTTATTTAGATTTCCCTCCTAAAACATCTATAGTAACAACTATAGTTCATAAAAATATCACTAAAACATTAAGTTAGGAACCTTGTTCAAAGCCAACAATTTAAAACGGACTACTAAAACAATTCCAAAAAGGCCCTTCATACTGTGAAACAGAAGGGACTTCAGGACCTGTGGACAACTGACGGTTGGAAGGTCTTGTCTGCACGTGGAAGTGTCTGTGGCTATCTGATGTGCTTTTAGCCAGCCAGGCTGGACCTCTTTCAGCTTTGAGTTGATTTGAGAAGTACAGTACCTGCTGTCTGACATATGTACCTAGAGACTTTTAATTTCAGTGCTGGCTGAAGTCATCAACACGTTGTTTATTCTATACACCCTTATTTGCTCATCTTTATCAAGGTAGCCACTTTCCAATTTCCAGCCCTTACTGTCCACCTGTACAAACAACATCTGCAAGGTCCCTGAGTCGAGAGTTGAATTTAAAATCACAGGTTCAACTACTAAACACCAAGGAGCTTTTTCAAAGCCTCATAAAGACAAGCAGTGATTGGAAGATAACCCAGTAAAGTGATAATTAATAAAGTAATAATAGTAAAACCAGAAAAGGAACCAGGCAAGCCTAGTTCAGCCGGCCCGCAATTAAGAGTGATAAACGTTGTAAACCTCACTGGATTCGAACCCGGGTCTCCCACGTAAGCGGCTGTGTCTTTAACCGCTACACAGTGCTATGTGTTAGTACAGGGTCGGTATAGCACCTCGACATTAGATCATTTTGTCACACGTTAACATCACACCAAGTTTGAATATTTCATTTCTTATTAAGTTTACCTCCACCACAAATAGCATCTATGAAATGTATGGCTTTTGCCACAGGCTGTTTTAAAAGCTTATTATCCAATAATTGGCTTATCTAACTACTATTGGCTTATCTAACTTACTACTTGAACTTAACACAGCCAAAGCTATTTCATGGCGCAAAAGCGTTAGTTTTTCTTTCATTCGTGAATTACATTGATACAATAACTATCAATATAGGTGACGATAACTGACTTTTTCGTCAAGTGAAAAGACGAGAGAATCGTGGAAACCCCTACTCTTTTACTGCCCGAGGGGTTTTGATCTGGCCTATATTACCCCAAAAATCATGCACGGATGCGTACTTCGAAAATCCATTAGAAATAGTCGCATTATAAACAGTTTTATTTTAGGTTTACTATAACGTAGCTACTGAAGGTTGTAGCAGGCAAAGTTTTTGTCTATCCTGACCCAAAAAGCATGCACAGATGCGTACTTCGAAAATCCACCAAAAATAGTCACAACACAACCGCAAACAGTTTGATTTTAGGTTTACTATAATGTAGATACTGAAGGTTATAGCCAGCGATGTTTTTATCTATATGGAAGTGCGGGAAGAGGGGGAACAGCGCCGGGTCACCATGAAGCCATTGGTGATATGACAACAGCTGCAGGGTTCAGATACAGTGATGGGCAAAAACTAGAGCGTTGTCAAGGATAAAAATAAACAGAAGGCCTTCTTTTCTCAACACACAGATCCCTCCTGAGCTGCAGTGCAGGCAGGTCATACATCTCAAACCTATCTTGCCCAATGTTTTTTCAAAGACCTTTTATAAATGATTTTGGGGTATTTATATTTCTACGCATAATTTAATATGCACCCCAATATTTATTAAATTTAAAGGTTCTAATGTCAACCTTAGAAATTCTCCTTACTAAATAAGCCCAGTCTACCACTTCCAGATTAGTGTAAGACTATGGACTGATATACATTATGATACATTTTCCAAGACCGAAGAAGACTTGAGACGCAAGATTTTGTGTAACCTTGCAGATATCGATAGCTCGAGACGCCAGCTTCCGAAGTAGCATACGCCATGACTTTTGATCAAGCCCCTGTCGAGGTTTGCAAGTGTGAGGACAATTGTGTGGGAACTGTATGAAGTTTCTGGGCAGGGCACACGCATATCACTTGATTACCCCATGATTGAGGGCCACAATCCTGAGTCTCTTGTCTCAAACATGCCGGTGTAAAATCACCCGTTATGGAAATGATCAAGCAAACTAAGATAACTATGTAGCATTTTATTATCTCATTGGTAATGTAAATAAGACCCATGAGTGTATTTAGACTAAAACAACTGTTGTAAAAACAATTTAATTTCAATAACATTAAGATAATACGTAAATACAATTTTCTATTCACACTAGCAATGAGAAACTCTAGCTGCACTGTCAGGCGAAACACACCTGGGCACAACACTCTGGCCAGACCAGTGACCTGAAGGGCAGAAGACACACTGACAATGTTGTTTACCTGGTAACTAACATGACGCTCTCTGTCGAACAAGTGCTGTTGCTGGTGATAGTAGAATTATTTCAGTGTCAGTGTGAGATGTTTTTAGGTGCTTCCCAACAACAATTTTTTTTCAGTTCTTTTTATGGCGCTCGAAGGATGTACACAATCAGACAATCTACATCACCGCTCAATACACAGAGTGAGAAACTGCCTTTAGACCACAGTCGGGAAAGTGTCCCACATTGCCTAAAAAAGCGACATGTGACAATTTTACTCTGTATAAAAAAAAGTATCTCTCACACAAATCTGGCAACAAGTCTTATTCATTTAAATAAAACCAGTCTAGCATAAAAACGCTAAATGTGAGAGGGGTTCTGGGAGTTCTGAAAAGCATCAGGGAGCTTTTCTGAGAAGTGATTTAGAACACCTTCAGAGTCACACCACTGGGGCACAGGTTTTGTTCCTCTGTGCAACCCCTCCCAGACTTTCTCCCTCCCTCACCGTCTCTCTCTCTCTCTCTCGCTCTCTCTCTGCTTCTCTCTTTCACCCTTCGCTGGCTCGCTGTCCATACAGCGGCATAATGAGCCCATTCAGAACAGAAAGCAGCCAAATGTTAATTAGATTAAATCATTCTTTTCATGATGGTGGGAATGGGGAAACAATGTGGCAGAGAAGAGCAGACTGCGTGGCTCGGGGGAGGAACAGAGACTGGGAACTGCCTGGCCAGGTTCTCCCTCTCTCCCCCCAGGGCATGTTGTGATGAAACCACCCTAAGGCTCTCCACGTCATCCTAACCCGTCACCAGTAACACTCCCAGTCAGGGACTCTCCCCATTCTCTTCCTGTCACAGCCTACCGCTCCACCTGTTCTGCCACAGTGACTAGCCAACCCTCCACGTTGGGAAGACCTTCTGGTCTGGTCGACCACATGGTGAGCTAACATATTCTGATTGACTTCACCAAGAGGAACACAGGGCCGTGGACATTGGGTCAGCTGTTGATCAATACACAATGCAATACTGAAGATAAGCGTTGTCTGAGAATACAGGAGGACACTATAGCTCGGAGATCGCTCTGCGTATGAGAGACAGAACAACATCATGTAAAGAGACTACAAAAAGTGGACTTGGGAGACAGACAGGCGTAGGATGTAGTGTTGAGGAAGAAAAGACCACACTGATCCACACTGAAAGACATTAAGCTACACTAAAGCTCCCCTTTAAGAATTATAGTATGTTTCACTACATCCAAACTACATTCTAAAAATAAATAGAACAAAAATAATAGCAACAACAGATCTTCTTTGGGGACAAGTTAACAGATTGTGTAATTTAACATATTAAACAGGAAACAGTTTGTCTGAATTGAAAAGAGAGAGAGTGGGCTCTATTCCTTCCTATCGGCCAGTCTGGGCTATTGTGTTATGCAGTATATTTCACACCGATATACATAGATAATAACATGATTCTGTAATGTTGTTCACCACAGACTGATGAGGTGGCTCCAACCACTGGCGTAGCGTGGTGGCGCCAGGCCGGGGTGCAAGCTGTCCGTCCACACAGGCCCACCCCCCCCGCCCCCCTGGGACGAAAATTAACAACACGGTAAACACGCATGTAAAGCTGGCGTAGATTATCCTCACAGCCAACGTCTGACTGTGATAACCACAAAGAACAACACAATATAAAATAAAAATACACAAAAATAATTATTATACAGGCCAAGCCCCCCCACCCACCGCAGGTCCTGGTGCAGCCGCACCCCCCACACCCCCGAAAGCTACGCCGGTGGCTCAAACGCGGATTTACTGTAAACGAGACGATGGAACACATTCAGAGCAGAAACACAGCGAGGGAACATCCTCTTCACCCTGTCAATGTTTACTGGCCATGGCTGAGGCAGCAGTAGCCTAGAACACAGGGTGGGCTTCTAGACCATTCTGAAGCCTCTGTCCTATACCACACACAAACACCAACCCCACACTTTGTACATGTATTGTCTCTGCAGCAGAGATCCTCGTCCCGTTCACAGAACCGGCATGACGGAGTTTCACCTATTGGAGGGCCGGCTGCTGGCGGGATGCGTTAGTGTGTTGACTGGGCCTATGAGTGTGTTCCTGTGCCAGACCAACAACCAAGGCACTAGCAGCTGTTCCTGAGACACTGTGTGCCCGAGGGCTCGAATTCAGAAACCATGATGCATTTCACAGAGCACAGCCGCCAGCAGCACCGTGTGTGTGTGTGTGTGTGTGTGTGTGTGTGTGTGTGTGTGTGTGTGTACACGCAGTGCGTATGCACGCGAGTGAGCACGGTGCATTTGCGCGTGTGCGTTCAGTTTCTATGAAACAACGCGCATTAGGCAGTCAATTCCAAACCCTTCCATGTAGCCTATGCATATTTCTAGACAACCGTATCGTATCACAGCAACATCATAACTCTTCCAGTTGTTATTGAGCAGATAATATACAGCCACGGCCAACCCTAAAAGACAGGATGTTAGGAGATACACCAACTCAACAGCCCTAAGACCGAAATTAAAGAAAGCACAAAATGTTTAAGTCATTTGTGATCGGTTTTCCCGGTTATTCACTGCAGTCATTCTAAACAGTCGCTCCAGTTGAATGAAGCTGCTGGGTTTGCTGTCCCAACAGGCTCGATATGGGGATAACAGCCAGGCCACCGTAGTGGCCCAGGGACTAACAACCTGTATGTCTGACTGTCTGCTGTCAGCTGAGGGCGCTCAGCTCTCTCTCTCTCAACACAGCCAATAAACCACCAGGACAGCTTGAGGCACCCTGCTACAGTATAACGACCACCCGGATCAGACCACTATAACATAGAGAAACCCTGTATAACACTGAAAGTGACCTTTTTCCTTATTCAACAAACGCTTCGTCAACTGAATGCTCTTAGGTCGGACTACAGCAGCTACTACCTAGATCAGAGCAGGCCTGATTATCTACAGACAGACCAGTATGAGAACAGTTTCCAGTCCCAGCCCGACTCAATCCTCGACCCGGGGTTCCGCCTCCTGTCCAACAGCTTTGTGCTTCTTCACAGGAGGGGAGGGGCCTGACGACATGTCTGACAACTATGTAAAACAAGACAACCGTGTACCAGGCAACCAACCAGGGAGGGAGGTTGGCCAGAAAACAAGGTACAGAGCAGGAGAGGATGTGGAGGCCATATAAACCAGCACAGCGCAAAAAGTTCACAGACAACAGATCTTTTTTTTTTTTTTTCCCCAAACATGACATTGGCTTATCGGTTTCCTCCGGGAGTCTGTTTAGTGTGTGCGGTAGCCCTACTTCACCATATTGTAAAGTCTCATGTTAGGATTATCCCCCGAGCATTCACTACTGACCTGCGCTCCTGTGTCCCTCTTTGCTGGTTGAGGGTGTTTTCCTCTGCCAGCTGCGTCCACACGGTGCTGGTCATCCTCTTTAGGGCTCTTCACATCCAACGGACCAGGCCTTCTATCCAACCTCTCACTCACCACTCTCTTACCCTGGGGTCAGACAAACAAGGACCGTGTTTCAAATCAGTATGGTATATTTACCTGGGGCCAGCATTTATCCATGTGAACTGACCAGGACAAACTCTGGAACCTAAACATTTTTCAGGTTATTTCACTGACTACAGCCGACACACTTCTTTCTAATTCCATTGCCATTGCTCAGGCACGTCATGTTCCATACCTTTGTGTTGCCTGCCATGGTGACCAGTAGCTGCTTCCTCCTACCCCTTCCCAAACTCAATGGGTTCCCCTCCACACTCCTCTCCCCAGGCCCCTGGACCCCCTTTGGAGTGGGAGAAGCACTCATGCTTGGTTTGGTCATCACAACACGGGACTCCTGCTCAATAACAAAATAAACCTGACAGTGTGAATCACTGTCTAAATAATACATCTTTATTACTGATTATGTAATATATGCATGGATATGGGCTATATTCTGGCATGCTAAATGCATCTTTGTTGAAATCTCTGGAGGCAGACTGGGGCACTCACCCTGGTCGACTTGTTGAAGGTGATGGTTAAGTCCCCAGCTTTGCCCTTTGAGCTCTGCAGTGCCATTCCCTCCTCCTCCGCTCTCTTTTTGTCCTCCTCCACCTCCTGCATGGAATGAAGTGGAACATGCAACCCATGACATACAACATTTTTAGGAACCCTGTAAAATATCTAATTTATTCTTAAGTCTTCAGGTCAATACAAGGCTATTACAGTGGCTAATGTTTCCAAGGCTGCTTGATATCTTTATTAGGGATGATGATTCAACCACTGCAGAAAGACGTCAGGTCTTTGTCAAGCTCAAATCTTCTCCTCCATGTTTACAATGTAGGTTAAAAATAGAATCTCTCTATTTCAGAATGAGAACACTATAACACAAACTCACCTGGTACCTCTTCATGAGGGCTTCATTCTTCCTGCGAAGCGCCTCAATCTTTTTATCCAGCTCCACATCCTTCTGCTCCTTCTTTAGCATTATGTCAGTGGGGGTCTGGAGAGGAGAGCGACAATCCTCATCAGAACAGTGTTGTATAATCTTAAGGTACCTGTAAATGGCTACAGCAGATACAGTAAACACTACATTGTGGGTCCTTAACATGCTGTTTAAAGGCATTAAAATTGCCAACATGACATGATTTACTGAATGATTAGTACACCACTATGAAATCTTATGTCTCTCTTTCAACAGCATCATGTCTGTTGTTCACATACGAAGAAAAATAGGTCCACACACGCAAAAACAAACTTGCCTGCGTTCAAATGGACAGTTAATTTCTGGGGTCAATTAGTCAGTAAAAATGCCATTCCATCCTAAACGTCTTTATGCCAGCAGCACTACAGCACTATTTGTTTTCTAGCCTGTTTTTTGCCAGCAGTCTCTGCCTAAAACTTTCTTGACTGCATTTAAAATGTAAGTTTAGACATATGCAACAAACAGGCTAAAGAATAAATTAACCTAAAAAAAACAATTAAAAAAAAAACTAAGAATCTCTCACATGAAGTTTCCTAACTTGACTTACAACATTGTTGTTTTTGTGACATTAAATTATATTAGATAAATATTTGAACGATCGATTCTGTGCTTAATTCCGCTATCAGTTTTTCAACAAAAACCTAAATATCAGATAAACGGGAACCTTGGTGAACAAACAAAAACAAAATGTTGATACTTATTACATTTTGGTATTCAAGTCATGCAACACCCAATTCCCCTAGGGTAAAAAGACTGAAAAACTGATTACGCACCTAACATTAATGACTGCAACCAAACGCTTCCTTCATTATCTGATCAGTCACTGACAGCGCTGTGGTGGAATTCTGAACTCCTTCATGCAAAATTGCTTTAACTCAGTGACATTTGTACGTTTTCGAGAATGAACTGCTCGTTTCCGGCCACAACATCTATTTTGGGTTTAGGTCGGGAGGTAGGCTAGGCTATTCAAAAACACATTACACACTTCACATCTTAAATCCTTCTAATATAGACTTGCTTGGGTATTTTCTGATCATTGTCTTGCTGCATGACCCAGCGAGATTCCAGCTTCAGTTCAAAGACTAAAGGCTAGAAAGTTTCCTGTAGAATTCACTAGAAAAAGTTGAATTTGTATATTTCCATTGATGGCAACTTGTCCAGGTCCTGATGCAACAAAGCATCCCCAGACCATAACACTTCCACCACCGCTTGATCGGTGGTATGAGGGTCTTAATGTGGAATACAGTGCTTAGCCAGACATAACAGGGCCCATGTCACTCAAAAACATCATACTTTTTACTCATCTGTCCATAGAGCCTTGTCCCAAAGTTCTGAAGTAAATCCTGGTTCTTTCTGGCAAACTCGAGATGGGCAAACACGTTCTTCTTAGTGAGCAGTTGTCAAACACTGACCTTGGCTGAGGTGAGACAGGCCTGCAGATCCCAAGATGTTCTAGAGTTCAGTGGGGTTCCCTGGATGATTTTACACCTTGCTCTTGAAGAGGATTTGGCAAAGCAGCCACACCTGGGAAGATTCACTACAGTCCCAAACTTTCTCCATCTGGACAAGATGGCTCTGACTGTGGTGCGGTGGAGCTCTAGAGGCATAGAATGCTTTTGTAACCCTTACCAGACGTATATGCATCAACAACTGTTTTCCAGAGGTGTTCCGGAGACGTTTAGGAATCAGGCCTCTGACTGTTTACAAAAGGTACTCAAACACCTGACCCTAATACAGTGGTAGTCAACTCTGGATCTAGAAGCCAGTTCCTCTTAAATTTTTAAAGTTCAACCCTCTAATCAGGGATCTGGGATTCCCAGTGGGTACAATTAATGATGTGGTACAACAGAAAACCATCAGACTCCGAACCCCGAAGGGGTAAAAGTTTACGTGCAGTGTATATCAACACAATCTCTTAAATATACATTAAGTATGATTGCATATGTGAGAAGGTATAAAATCTCAGCACTCAGCTTGGGCACCTGCAAAGCCAAATGAGGTCATCAGGTGAGTGAGCATTCCCTCACACTCGTTGACCCACAGTGAAAAGAAAGGAGGCTCTGCCGCGGATGCTCAATCTTGCAAATCTGGTGTGACTTGTTGGCGTGAGCCTTGGATGGAAACAAAATTGGATGCGTCGAAATTTGGGGAAGGTAGAAAAAGGGAACAACATTTAAAAAAGAAAAATTGGTATGGGTTTAATGGGTATACCCAACCTACCAACAGAAGTCTTTGCAGTGGAGCGAGACAAGGCAGCCCTGTCCATCATCCACCTGTCCTGAGCCAACAAGCGTCATTTGCTGGACCACAGAGAATTGTCTGAATGGCACGTCCTGACGTCAAACACCTGGCCACAATGAAGCTGCATTACAAGGCAGCGAATTACCATACATTACTTTGCAACTCGGAGGCCATGATTTGTTAATTAAATCCTGGCCTTGATGTTAAATAGCAGTATGGTGATCTTTTGTCAGCAGTGTCAGTGCTGTGCTAATGTAGTACGGTGGGGGGGGGGCAATGGTTAGCCTGACGTTTTACCCATTACATTGCCAAAGTGCTAGCCAAATCAGAAGGAACTTAGACTTGCAACAGATTGTCCTCTACATTAACACCTCTGCGTATGATGAGTCAAACTCAAACAGAATCTAGAACACGTTTCCAAAGGCACATGGATGTGGTGAGAAGAGCTAATGATGTAGAGCTGAATAACACTTGTTTCCTCTCCAAGCCTAGTGAACACCCACACCAGACAAGCTGCCGTGTCAGTTCAGAACACAACAGCTCTTCACAGCTCTCAGAGGAAAATGTCAGATCCTATTGGCTCTGAACTCAGCACAGCAGAAACAGCACGCTGAGGTTCCCGAAGTTCACTAGTTCCTTTCACAGAAGCCTACAACTCATGAGGCGACCAAACCTAAAGGCACAAGCACACATGGTAAGCTGTCCACAAATTGTACCTACAATTCACCAATGTGCCAGAATGAGATAAATGCAATTCCATTGGATAACAACACCTACAGGTTCAAGGCACTTAATTCCATGAGGGCAAAATTTGCATAGATGATTTTGTATTTTGATACAGAGTTGTAGGACCTATATGGCTTTCCCCAAAATTATGCAAATTTATTTGATATGACAATAAAAAGTGATTTTAATGTTATTGTGCCTAAAAGCAGATTCCACAAAATGTACCAAGTTTTCCATAAAATGTGGAAAAAAATAAAGTCTAGCCTATTTACTTTGCCTATTTTGTATTCAAAAGATGGGGGAAGAAAGTATTTACTTATTTTATTTGACTGTTTGGGAAAACATTTTTTTACCCACATTGTCCATTTTCCCACAGCGCACTGTGCTTAACCTTACCATTGTAGCTCAGCCTTTGGGTGTCCTAGTGCAAAACCCAAACGACATTTTTTAGCTCCAACTGATAATTTTTAAGAAATGTAATTGTAAGTGCACCCGATGAGGGATATTTTTCACTGACTCCCTAGCTTAGCTTTTGGTTGATAGGCTATATCTCAGGCTCTGTGTGTCTGAGCGGAATATGGTGATGACCAGCATGTCCCTTGGCCCTCCCTTTACAATTGATGGATAAAACACGTATTCGTCAAAACGGTTCGATATTCACGGACATCTTAGTGACAGTTTGCAAGATTCTGCTGTACACAGTAAAAGAAAAATGGTGCTGCTATCACAAACATAACAGAATCAGGTGACACAATGACAAGACCAAATTCAATCACGTCTGTGTGATGACAGACTTGTATGGGAAAAGCCCATCTGTCTTTGCCATCCCACTGTCATCATTGTAATGGGTTTCTTGTTACGAGTATGAATGGTTAAAACACCACAACTAACACTAATGGTGACCGTCTAAAACATAATACAAGTAACAAGTGGCCATAACAAAGCTGGACCCAGGTCATCTAGTCTAATCTACTCATACACGTACCTGACAGAGAATCAGTGAAACAACAAGCCTAACCCCAAACCATAACAAACATACCGCTTAGAACCGTGATCTGTAAAGGTCCCCCCATAAGGGCTACGGTGAGGTGGCACCCAGCAGATAGCCAGAGAAAGGCAGGAGGTGGCACTCACTGCAAAGCTGCCTGCCTGCCAGCCTGCCAGTCACCCACTGTCTCCACAGTGACGACAAAAGAGAATCCTGTCTGCTCCATGTGACATTCCGCTCAATGCAGAACAATGAGTCACAGCGTAGCCCACACCACTCAGCACCCAGGGTCCGCTTCGAATCCTTCCATGCCGTTTCACTGCCACTGCACCGGCTGCAAAGAATGGCTGCCAGACTCCTGTCGCAGATGGTCGGAGAATTAGGAGGAGGAGCGTTTGTCAGACGTCTTGTTATAAAATGTACCAACAAGAAGTGTGTCATATTCACAGCTCCATATTAAGAAATATCAACATTCACATGAGTTCTAAACCTCAACGTTAAGGGAAAACATGGGACAATCATCAGCTATTCTATTTTTAAAGGGGCAGATCATCTTTAAATGAGTATATTTCCAGAGTAGCATAATCGATGGCAGTGACCTACAGCCCAAACTGAACATTTACCTTTGACATGACAAGACAGCATTAAATTCAATAAAAGAAAAAAAGCCGGTAGAAACAGCGAGACAAAAGTTAGGTGCCTTGAGATACAAGTATGGCAGAGTGGGAAATACCAAGCTGCTTTAAAGCTTCTAGTTGTCAGGGTATCCAAACAAAACAGGCCAGAATGACACACCAGGAATAGGACAGGGAGGGAAAGTAACACCACAAGTTCCCACGTATGCGAATGGCGGCTCATGAGAATAGCTAACTGCAGTATCACATCAGGAGTGAGACAGCACCACACGTGGAAAATGCTCTACTAGGACATGGTGCACCCCTCACAGCTTGGGGTACCTTATTTCTTACGCTCTTCCTCTTTCCACAAATTTCGAATCTCTGTGATGGAGGCTGGTCCTTTGCCCATGGTAGCTGGCTCAGCCCTGCATAGTAAATACTGGCTATGGTACCGCCAGCTGATGGCACCCATGCCCAGGGAGGCTTGTGGATGTGAGGCTGGCGGTCTCTTTCGTCAGCCATGTCCACCTAGCTTCCCCCCTACCTAGCGGAGGACCAGGGGAGAAAACAGAGTCCTCATGTCTGACTGAACAACTACATGTGGTTACAGCTACAACGTCCAGTTGAATAGAGGGAGGAAGCAGAGACGAGCCTGTAGCAGGAGACACGGCAGCGAGAGAAAGAACTAGAAAGTGCAAGAACTAGAGTGGGAGAGACAGAGAGAGAGAGAGAGAGAGAGAGAGAGAGAGAGGGAGAAACAAAGAGAAGGCACTCACAGGTCTCTCCATATCAGCGTTGAAACCTGGGCTGGGTCCAAACGCGAGGCAGCAGCCGAGGTGGCGGAGAGGGCTGCATGGAGTCCGAGATCATGCCTTCATTATAATGAGCAAAGTTGGGCTGACAGCCAAGATGTCTAACAAATGCACAGATCACCGCGGTTAACGTATATTATTTATTTTTTTTACAGCCCCCGTCCGTTGGCTCTCGCACTTTCCCTCACTGTCCCTCCCACTCTCACACACATGCTCTCTCCCTCTCTCTCGTGCGCTATCTCGCTCTCTAGTTCTCTGGGGCACTTGCTCTCAGTTAAAATTATCTCATACCCCCTTTCCCTGCCTTTCCCCTCCTCCCCCTTTCCTCGGCTCAAAACACGCTAGTCAAATACTGCCCCCCTCCAAACACACTCACTCAACCTTCTTCTTTGAATTTAAAGGGGAACAGGAGACCTTTTAGTTAGAATCTATCTGGTCTTCTTGAGCACGATACAGCCCCTATGATACTAATTACAGACATGGTTCTATTTTCAGCCACTGTCATGTTATTCCAAGCATGTCCCAGTCCATAATGAGATGCATGTATTTTGCTGTCAGAACAATCCCCCTTCCATCTCTTTAACACCTGCTTGGCCTGTGGGTGCCCAGGCAGGGTAAGGGTTGGGCCAGGGGATGGCCTACAGGATTTCCCACATCACCTCCAGCAGAATGAACTAAGCAGACAAATGTCAGACTGATAAAAGAGGCACCAGGGGAAATGAAACCGATTCACACTAGATCGCTTAGTTTCCCCGAGTGCTTCATAAACACAGACTTCTTTTCTGGTAAGAGTGTTAAGTTACCTGGCCTTCGTAGCACATTGCTGTAGGCTACAGAACATGAATGCTCATATAGCAAACATGCTTGTGCATTGACTCCCAAAAACTGTGGATTGATTAAAATGACTAACTTATATTGTTAGCTATAGAATTTATTTGGATCCCCATGTGATCATGGCTCGATGTGAAGGTCTGTGAAGAGACCTCTGGTTGTGTCTTATGTTGTGCTGATGTGTGCTAACTGTGCTCTGTACCAACAGTGTGATCTGAAGCTCT
This sequence comes from Esox masquinongy, assembly GCA_016801175.1. NCBI lineage: Eukaryota > Metazoa > Chordata > Actinopteri > Esociformes > Esocidae > Esox > Esox masquinongy. The sequence continues at coordinate 99,138 of JACXGI010000882.1, forward strand.
GACATTATGTAAATGAAGTCCTTAACATTAAGATATGATTCATCAAGCATCCAAAGGGTAGCTCGCATTTACACATGACAATATGATGTGTAAATGTAGACTGTATTCTTTGGGTTCAAATCTGTCATTTTTTCTTTTTAAATAAAAAAAGATATTTATGACACTGGAGCATCATCAACCAACACAACGTTTAATAGGCTACTCTCATGATGGGCTTGACTAAACATTCGGTTACCATGGTTACTCAACGTCTCAGTCTAAAACATGCCACCTCAGAAAATCTGTCATTCACTCAGGGAATGTTAATGTACTTTACAGGTTGACCGTAATGTTTCTCTGTTGGCCTTTAGGAAGTGGAGTTTAAATGGTCACCGCAAAGTGTCAGTAAGCCAACTTCTTTGGGACCGGTCTTTATTATGTGGTCTACGTCTATATTTTGTAGTACATCGGTTTTGTATTTTTTAACAATGTGAGGCACAATATGAAACAAGTAGGCAAAAGCAACAACAATGTATGTTCCCTTGCCATGAACTTTAGGTATCTGAGGGTTGTAGAACTCTGCCTTTGTTTTATAAAATACAGACCAGCTAGAAAGATAAAAACTAGCATACTTAAAAGTTGAGTTATAGCCTAACATTCCCCAGTGGTTATTATGTCTTGGATTGCCTCCTACAGAAGAACAAATGTACAGGTAATGTAATGTTAAAAAGGTTTATTCAATCTGAAAGGCCCTATGGGTGATCCAGTCTGATTTATCATGGGTATATAATGACAGTTAAGTGGTAAACCAATTTACTTTATTCACATACTCCAAAATACCTTGTAGGTGTTTATTACCTTGGAGATGGCTCCATACACCCCCATTGTCATTGAAAGCAATTGAGGAAAGTGAAGTGTAGATAAAGTCGACTCATGGTCACTGGCTAGGGCCTCTTCCACGTACATCTTGCCCTTCTCATTGTGCAGATATTTCATGCCCAACTCTTCCACAAGACCACCTGTTGAAGGTTGAATAATGTGCATATATTAAATAAAAATCATTAAACAGCACATTAAGATATAATATGTATGATTCATTTACACTTTTTTTGCTTATTATCTAACGTTAGCTAGCTTGCTGATGAACTACTGTACTGTACCTGGAATGACATAACGAGCGTACAGTACATTAGGCTAGCTAAAATAAATATCAAAATTCGTGTTAGATACTGCATTAAAAAACAACTCGCTAAATAAAAATAAGCCTAACTGTCTTCAACTAAACCAACTGAAATATAGCAAGCTGAATTGAAGAAAAAGAAAGGTCTGTATAGCTAGTTTGCAATACCTGGGATGTAGTAAGCCATGTTGGGAGCTGAATTTTCACGGTCGCCGAAGTAGAAAACTTAGCTAACTGCTACCAAATAAGATTCATAGGTGAGTCAGTATTAAGCTACTAGCTAGTGTATTATTGGCAAACCTAACATATCTAGACATACGTTTACATGCTCCCCTAGGCAACAGTGCACACTAGATTGAAGTCCAAATTTAGCGCAAATAGTAGAGATGAGTAATTTAAATGAGTCCTTACAGCAGGGGCATTCAATCAACGGTCCGGATTCTTGGTTTAGATATCATGTTTTGGGGAGGGAGAAAAAAATAGGTTTATGTTTTTTAAATGAAAATGCTATAATAATAATGTACTAATATCATATTCTCAAAATAAATAATATTAAATAGTTGCATGGACTGATTTTGTTTAAAAATATGTCCCAAATATTAAGTAATTTAGTTGATGCCATTGTCCAGAGCAACTTACAGTAGTGAGCATACACATTGTCATTGTGAGTTACATAGGTGAGTTAGATGGGACCAACCTCTATAACAACTGTATGATGGGTGGTCCCTGGATTGACTAATGCCTTGGGTGAGGGTGCCTGGGTAAGATAAAGTTGAAGTGTCCTACCTTACAGCAAATAAACACTGCTCTTAAAACCACTAGGTGGAGCACTTGGTTTGTCCTTTTAGCTGGTGTGGTAAAAGCTGAAATACTCTAAACTGGAAGACGGGAAAAACTCCACTGGTCTTGAATTAACCAGAGCAAAAAAGCTATAGCTCTGGTGTTAGCTTTTGTGATCCTATTTGGTCTGTGTACTATTTGGCCAGTAGTTTTTGTACCAGCCTCTATTACTAAAGTGGCTAAATTGGGTAGATAACCCTATTCAGAGAAGACCACAGGTAGGCTAGTGGATTAATCCAACTAGGGACCACACCTGATCAACTGAGCTAATTGATCGGATTCAGAGATTGCTTAAATTCAAGTTAAATCAAAGACTTGCATAGCTTCATTCGCAACTGAGGAATTGTCACATTAGGGATTTTATATTACTTGTCGACATTCTCAGTCATGCATCCTTACATACTAAAACCGAAATACAATGTATCCAGGCTTCGCAAAAACCTGTTTCCCGTCAACAAAGGCATGTCTCTATGCAGACTAATTACATTCTAAGGATTTCTACATATCCCTTGATATCAACAAACTTGTTAAAAATCTGTTTTCCCAGGTATTGCCACTTGAATGTCACAGTGTTACTATAGAACAGGCTGAGTGCTGCCACCATGATCAGGGAAAAAATGAAATATTTGGAACAAATTTTTAAATAATTTTAATAAGTTGGTTAATATCATAGACCATTCCTCCATACATAATATTAGGTCCTTATTATCATATGGTCTGCACTTATGAACTGCCTTCCGCAATTCAGACCACAGGTTGTCAATAGTATTCGACGCTGAGATGGCCATTGCATTTTTATGATTTTGTGGTCAACTAACATTTTCTTTTTAAATTTCAATGTGTGCTAGGGTTCATTGAATGGCAATATGACCCACTTGCAGAAAACTTTCAGCCTCTTGGCAGAGGAAACCAGGTTTCATTTCATACAAGCACATTTCCGTCTGTGTTTACTCTCCTCGCCACCTCTGCTCTATTACCGTGACATTTTTCAAACAGAGAGAAGACAGAGGGCGTAAAGAGTTTAGCAAATCAAATAGGAAAACACGACAATAGGTCAGGTGTTGCTGAGAGAGAGCAAAAGAAAGACAGTGGACTACATTTTTTGCTGGAGATAATTAAGTGTTATATTGTCTCTTGGAAATGTCAACTTGTTTTAAGGCAGCGCAGTGCTGATTTCAAACTGTTGTGTAAATATTGGTATATTACCTGGCTTAATATAATTGCACTCATGGGAGGAGTGGAAATATTTGATGTGTGTCGTTACAAAATTGATCCAAAAAGTTAATTTCAGGCAGCGCTAATAGAGACAATTAAGAAAAAAAGATGTTGGTTGGTATGACTTTTGTCAATGCAATGCAGCAAAGCCTATCCCACCAGGACACACAGACCCAAAGGCTATGGTAAGCAAACTATAATAGACAGACTTTGGTAAATAGAGATTACAAAACAGTGAGTGAATGACTTCAGGCGAATCTCCGGCATGGAATCTAAACCAACCAATTGAAAGGAGACTACGAAACAGAGCAAAGAACTTTTGGTGAAGCTTCTGCTTGTCACTTAAACCATTCAGGGTTACTGTAGGCATAGTTGTGACTTCATAAACAATGTAATGCTAGCAGGACAGTACTGAGAAACTAGGAATTTAGCGCATACTCAGATTTTGTTTTTGCAACAAAATAAAAGTTGTATTCTTATTTTTTATTGTGTGTAGCTCTCTTTTTAATATATAATTTATCATTTAAATTATAATTTTTAATTTACTGATCTATTATTGTTTTTTGTCATGTCTTTGGTTTTTGTATTCACTGAAAATTCTCAAGATCTCAAGGGTGGTTGAAACAAAATTATTTTCTCAGTAGAGCAATGGATTGCATTTTTAAATTAATGTAGTACTGTCTTCATACTGTACTACTCTATTGATTTTCTTTATTTTGTCATGTTTTGTGTGGACCATCAGGAGCACAGTAACTGCTGTTTTGGGCAGTAGCTAATCTGGATTTGAATGTAAATCTTAATCCTAGACACAGAAACATAGACACATTTAAACATGGAGAAAGTACTACACAATACACAGGCTAAAGGTGATGCTCAGGCAGTGTTGTATTTGGCAATCCATGTAGGAGCTTGCTCACGTGAGAAAATGTTGAATGGTAGGTCGTTACACAATCACTGTGCTGTTCAATAGCTTTGACACAGGTAAGATGTTAACACGGCTTACGTGTTGCTAAATGAATTTACATTCCTGCTAAAAGCACTGTTTGGAAAACAGCACCTACAATGTAAATGATGCAAGCCAGAAACACAAGCACACACAGTCCAGCTGATTGTTTTTCTTTGTGAGCACATATGTAAATTGTCATAGCATGCTCAATAATGTCTGCTATTTAAAGAGCACATCAGCCGTGCTCTGTTTAGTGAGAGCTGTTTTACTTCTGTTTGTCTGCTGGTTCCCATGCAGTCTTAGCTAATCGTTTAATTTACTAAAGTCAACCCACACCACCCTGAAGGCACACTGCTAGAATTAAAGAGCTGCTGGTGTTAGTAAGAAGGTGTTTGGGGATTTCTATTAGGCACACTGATGCTTAAAATCAAACTTACATTCATACGCCAAATACAAACAACTTCTAAGATGTAGCGCCTAAATATATCTCTTGTGGAAGGTATTTGATGGATTAAATGTAGCATGTTGTTTAGAAAACTGTAAATGGGTGTTTTTTTTATTTGACAAAATAATTTGGATTTAATGGGTGTGTGGTAGATTTCCTAAGTCTATCCTCAGTGAAATTTGGGGAGGAGATTTGTGTCCTCCCCTTCACGATACTTCCTTTCACTATGGATAGTCCAGTCTAGACAGTTTGGAAATGTACCACACCCACTTTAAACCCACTATTGTTTTGTCTGACAATAAAAGTATGCATGTACATATGTGGCTTCCGATGGATGCCAAATGTTGCATGGGCACAGTGTGAATCTAGTGTTATGATAAAAATGTCAGTTAGTTCAGTGTTTTAGAAAAGGATTTTGTCCGCAATCTGATTTCCAGATATAGATTGATTTAGGGATACACCAAGATATGTGAAGCTTTTCTGTCCAATTTCCTTGTGTACAAAGTTTACCTTGATTTGGTCTGGCCCAGGCAATCTATTTTATCGAAAACACCCTGACACTATGACTTTTCTCAACAACACTCTGACACTATGACTTTTCTCAACAACACCCTGACACTATGGCTTTTCTCAACAACACCCTGACACTATGGCCTTTTCTCAACAACACCCTGACGCTATGGCTTTTCTCAACAACACCCTGACACTATGGCCTTTTCTCAACAAAACCCTGGCACTATGGCCTTTTCTCAACAACACCCTGACACTGTGGCCTTTTCTCAAAAACACCCTCACACTATGGCTTTTTCTCTCAACACCACCCTGATGCAATGGTCTTTTCTCAACACCCTGACCCTATGGCTTTTCTCAACAACACCCTGACCCTTTTGCCCATTCTCAACAACACTCTGACACACCCTTTCAAGGGTGTGTCAGAGTCCACGCAACACTGTCTGTGCTCTTGCAATGTTATACTCTCACGGAACTAATTCTCCGCTGTCTCGACTGATCCTCCGCACGCTTGACTTGATTTTCTCCTGTCTCAACTTGATTTTCTCTTCTTTCAACCTCTCTTGAGTTTTTGTGCTCTTGACTACACTTTTTCTTCTTGAAGAGGCATTCACACGTGCAAGAGTTTTGAAACTGATTTGACGCCATTAGCGTTTCACTCAAAACAAAATCACAAAAAAGAGAATGCAGGTCATAAAAAAATGTCAATTTAAGACCTACATAAATGTTTATTAGTTTTGGGAGGTAGGCTTGTTTCCTAGTCAGACTTTTGTTAAGTAAACTGTAGCGATGTGTAAATAACTTATAATAGATCTTTACAGTTAGGAATGAATGACCTTTTTAAGATTGGCGATGATGTGAAAAGTGTCTCTTTCTGAATTCTTATGTGTTTGTTTGACATTTTGTTTTGTTTTTAGATGTCCTCTTGCCTGGTTCGTTAATTACCTGTCTCAAAGATTCCAATGTATAAAGTGGGAACATCTGCTTTCTGAGACCTGACCTGTCACCAAGGGAGTACCACAAGGCTAGATTTTAGGGCCCACACTTTTTTTTCTAATAACATAAATAACAGCGCAGGCAGTTGGAAACTCTCTTATCCATTTATGTGCAGATGAAAGTGTTATTTTCAGCTGGACCCTTCCCTGAATTTGTGTTAAGTGCTCTACAACAAAGGTTTCATAGTGTCCATCACAATTTCTCAGCACTTAACCTTGTTCTGAACATCTCTAAAACAAAAGTCGTGTGCTTTAGTAGGATAAATAGCCCCTCATCCCATGGTTTGATTACTACAGCTGAGCTTGAACAAGTCACCTCCTGCAAGTACTTGGGAGATAGAAGTACTTGGCTAGAAAGGACGTTGTCCTTCTCTCAAAAGACTTGGTCTACATAGTTCAGGAAGAAAGAAGACTCTGGCCTCAAAAAAGAATATCAATACACAAATTAAGTTTGCAACAAAACACCTGGGTAAAGATCAAAACTACTGGAACAATGTGCCCTGGACAGATGAGTCAAATGTGGAGATATTTGGCTGCAATGTCTGATGCTATGTTAAACTCTACCTCATACCTACCGTAAAGTATAGAGGCAGTGGCATTATGGCTTAGGGTTGCTTTGTTGACTCTGGGGCTGGTCAATCTGCCATCATTGAGTCAAACATGAAATCCAAATTTTACCAGAGAATTCTTGAGAATATGAGGCCATCTGTCAAAAAGCTGTCATTTTCCTGCAACTGTTTTTCTGTAGTTTTGTAGGTTTTTTTCCAACTCCCAAATCAACAATAGCACTTTATGAAACACTATTCATAGCTGTGTGTATGCAGAACTCCCCTTACCAAAAATGCCAGGGCTCAGTCACATCTAGTTTGTTTGGACTGTAGGTGCTGGGGCTCAGCCCTGGGAGGCTCCAGCACAATTTAACCCCTGTTCACACACATATCAGCTAAAAATACACCATCATGTTTTGCAAACAGAGAAAAAAGCAAGTTCTACCAGTTCTCAATAGCCTGTAATTAAAAAAAAGACCTAACACAACAAAATACCTTTTTGGGTGGATTATTGTTTGGTTTTCTGTTTCAACAATTTATAAGATCATAAAGCTCATAAAGACCTATGCCCCAGGGCCTCTGATCCGGTTAATGGGCTCTGACAATCAGTCGCCTCCTGTGACAGTATTGCCACACATTGCACAACATTCTGTGTCTTGCGTTTCTGTAACATCTGCATCAGCTACAGACTGTGTAATGTTTAACATCAGTTACATGAGTCGTACTAGGTATACATGTATGCATGTAAAAAAGCGATCAACCTCAAACCTGCTGCATAGCTTTTCAAAAAATATCTATATTTTTTGTGCAGGTTGTGATATTAGCACGCTAACATGCTTTTAGATATACTGGCAGCAAAGCAGAGCCATCCGTTGCATTCCACTGTCTAAGATACATTTTAGAAAAAGTTTTGTTCACCGGTGTAAATTACATGAATAATAGTTTTTACATGAAGTTTTGTTAAAAAGTAAGGTTGAAATGGGTGTAAGGTTTCTGTTACTCATTTGCTCTAAAAAACAGTTAACATATTTTTTTTGATAGCTTACCAACAAGACAGTAAATATTAAATACTAGCCTACTTACAATTTTGTTTCAAATCTAATAAAATCTACGCCAAAACTTACAAATAGCTGCTTAACAATTATTAACACCAATTTGACAGGATAATGGGCTACTATCATGCAATCCAGGTCTGCAAGACTCTAACCTCTTACAGCTGCTAAAAGTGTTTCTAAAATTTACTCAGGTGAGGGAATACCTAACTAAAAAAATATAAACATAATCCTTTGTTTTATTTAACGTTTTATTCTTCTGTGATTTTCTTTGAAAATGCCACTGTGCAGAATAGAGATTTAGTGCAGGTATTCACAGGCTTGCATCAGTATTTGTTACATGCTCCCATACATAAGTCTATGCTCTCATGTAGGTGAGCGTAATACCATTTTATGTATTATGTATATCACAAACCTTTATAGATTTATCTAAATTTCGCAACAAGTCTATAAGGTTAGATCCTACTTAGACCATTCTCAATGCTCCTGTATTATATTATCAGCTCAGGGCCTGTTTGGAGCTCAGTCTGATACAGTGCCAAATAAGCAAGCACATGAAAATATGTTTTCTAATATATGTTACAGAATCCACCAGGCAAGCCGTGGGGATTATGATACAATCTCCTGATGTGCCAAGGACATTCTGTAGAGATAGGAAGTGCATAATTACCTTGCTCACAGCAGTGACTGAGAAAGGAAGATTCTTTACATTTATTTGTGGTGAGGTATATACAATAATGTTTGGACACTTACTCATTCAACTGTATTTCTTTATTTATACTATTTTCCACATTGTAGAATAATGGTGAGGACACCAAAACAATGAAATAATGTATGGAATCATGCAGTAACAAAAAAGTGTTAAACAAACCATTGAACACACCACTAAAATCTTAACATTTTCTGTTGATTCAGGATTATTTTCTTGCAATGAGAAACTGGCTCAAAACTTAAGATATAACATTTATATCATGCCACTTTGGGTGTAGCCCTAAATTTTTCACTCCCTGTCACTCATTGGCTCATCTCTGACCTACTTTTCCTGTTCGAAAACACACCCAACCTCCAAAGGAATGGGCCTGGTTATTTCATACTCTGTGCTCTATCTTATAAATAGAGAATGAAAATACAAATTATTCACAGTCCTTCAACTTCCAAGACCAGGTAAGGCTTGTTGTAATGTGAAGATGGCAGTGTTGTAATGCAACTTTAATAATTACAAGGGCAAACATTTACTGGACTTAAATTCAAATAGAGTTTGTGTATTTACTATTAATTTTTCCACAGTGTGATATCAGTGTGCACAGTTTTCTGAAATAGCAAAGATGAGTGACCCTGGTAAGTGTTAAAGTTGATGGCATGAAGTACTATGTTGTGTGCATTTAAACTGTATTTATTATTAACAGTTTGACACTCGATATATTTCAGTGAGTTAGTAGTCAAGTATAAGTTATTAAACGTTTACTGCCAAACAATGACAATGGAATCCATTATCTGAATAATTTCTAACATGCTGTTCATGACGTGTGTTTAACTTAAATCATTCATTTCTATCCACAGCAGCAAATGTGGTAAGTCAGTGCAACTTTCAAATAATTTTAAATAATTCCTTTGGACTCGTAAGCTATGTGTGAATAATAATATACTGTTGTTTCAGCCATCAAATCCACCTGGGCCTAATGCGGTAAGATAATCACGTCTTTCTATGCTTCTTCAGTTCTACCAACACTTACTTTCAGCAAATCAACCAAAGCAGAAATCAAATTAACTTCTAGCTTACTAAATCCAAAACCAATAGGTGAGTTTAATTTAATGTTAGGTTAATGTGTTTCCAGGGGCAGGGAAAAGGTGAAGGAGGAGCGCACCAACATAAAGGAAAGGGAGATAATGGTGGAAAAGGACACGATCACGGAGGAAAAGGACATGATCACGGAGGAAAAGGACACGATCACGGAGGAAAAGGACACGATCAGGGAGGAAAAGGTCACAGTGGAAAAGGAGGACATTAAAGACAATCTTACATCTGGTGCATCTGTTGTGAACACTGTAATTACAAATCTTCAATAAAATGTTCTTATAAAATATAACAGTCAAATATTTCTAAGACTATTTCTAAGACTTTTTGAAACTTAAGCAAGCAAGCAAGTTTATTTATATAGCACAATTCATACATAGAAGTAATTCATTGTGTTTTACAAAGAAATGGAAAATATAAAAATGCAATAGAATAAAACCAGTCAGATTGTTACAATTCTCTAACCACCCTCCAGAGAGACCCTCCACCCCGGTATCTCAATCCTTGCTCTCCAGCGCTAGGATGAACCCGTCAGTCCCTTTGTGAGATAATCTGCATCGATGTCTTAACCTAAGCAAATATTTATGCAATAAAAATTCAAAACACATTTTGAAGTAAGCAAAAATAATAGCTAGGGGCCTCTCAGGTGGTGAAGTATTCTAAGGCACTATTTAGTTGGAGAGAAACATGTTTTGGACAAGCCTTCATTCGATTTATGATTCGAGTCAGCCTCATGGAACGATGCATAAGTATAGGTGTTGATAAGTGAATATCCACTAACCAGTAAGAAGACAATTCTGTAGTTGCAATTGAAGCTACCTAATTTTGCGACACGTGCATTTGTTGTTGAGACTCAACACTTATACAAAACGCCTCCTAAATGAAACATTACATTCGTGATCAGGTTGATGTGTTTATTAAACCCTTTATTAAATGCCCTCTGAGTTTTCTCAGCAACACAACGGAGTGCGCTCCAAGGATAGGGGCTGGTTGGAGATTGACACAGATGGCTATGCGTGATCATTAACTGAAATGAATCCGTTGTTGCAATGAGACAGGTTGGTAGATACTGGTATAACAATTTGACAGAAAAAAGGCTGCTCAAATATCATTAATCAGTGACAGACTGTATCTAAAACATACATTAACAAAGACCATAATTCCAAATATACCTATATTTTACAGCAGATTAAAGTTTCTTTTATTTCCAGCATTAAAGGATCATTTCACTTTTTTTCATTAATGTTGGGTTAGGTCTTATATTGGCCAAGAGAAACTGTAATACATGGTTCAGTTTCCTTTAAACAGCCATTGCACAAATCATCTAATTTTACCCACATTAACTGAAAGGTGTGTGAGCATGTTCTCAAAAACTCAAAAACATCTGAAATCAACTAGATATTTGGTTCAATGCTGCTTACAGGTTGTTTGAACATTAAAAAAACCAACATGCTTATACAGTACATTCAGAAAGTATTCAAACCCCTTCACTTCTTCCAAATTGTGTTAAGTTACAGGTTTATTCTAAAATTGATTTTAAAAAAATCCCTCATCAATCTACACACAATATTCCATAAAGGCCAAGCAAAAACAGGTTGTCAAAATTATTTGCAAAGAAATATCACATTTTTACATGAGTATTCAGACTCCTTCACTCAGTACTTTGTTGAAGCACCTTTGGCAGCAATTACCATCTATTATCTATGGCAATTACATTCATCTTGGTTATGTTGCTACAAGCTGGGCATACCTGGGAGTTTCTTCCATTCTTCTCTGTAGATTTTCTCAAGCTCTGCCATGTTCGATTTGGAACATTGCTGCACAGCCATTTTCAGGTCTCTCCAGAGATGTTTAATTTTCTTCACGTCCAGCCTCTGGCTAGGAAACTCATAGACTTATTCTGCATTGTCTCGGCTGTGTGCTTAGGGTTATCTGTACCTTGCGCCATTCATCTTTCCCTTGATCTTGACTAGTTTCTCAGTCCCTGTTGCTGAAAACCATTCCCATGGCATGATGGCTGGTTTCCTCCAGACATGATGCTTGGTATTCAGGCCAATGAGTACAATATTGGTTACATTAGACCAGAGAATCTTGTTTCTCATGACAGTCCTTTAGATGGCTTTTGGCAAACTCCAAGTGGGCTGTCATGCCTTTTACTGAGGAGTGGCTTCAGTCTGGCCACTCAACCATAAAGGCCTGATTGGTAGAGTGCAATCTACGGGCACTTCCTTCAACCACATGGCTTGTATTGCGCACCCATTATGTCAGTTGACTTTTAGTTAGTGGTGGCTAAATGTGCAGTGGATATAAAAAGTCTAAACACCCCTGTTAATATGCCATGATCTTGTGATGTAAAAGAATGAGACAAAGATAGATCATGTCAGAATTCTTCCACCTTTAATGTGACCTACAACATGAACAATTCAATTGAACAACAAACTGAAATCTTTGAGGGGGAAAAATGAAAAATAAAAACCTTACAATAACCTGGTTGCATAAGTGTGCACACCCTTAAACTAATACTTTGTTGAAGCACCTTTTGATTTTATTACATCACTCAGTCTTTTTGGGTAGGAGTCTATTAGCATGGCTCATGGATCTTGACATGGCAATATTTGCCCACTCTTCTTTGCAAAAGCGCTCCAAATCTGTCAGATTGCGAGGACATCTCCTGTGCACAGCCCTCTTCAGATCACCCCACAGATGTTCGATTGGATTCAGGTCTGGGCTCTGGGTGGGCCATTCCAAAACATTAATCTTATTCTGGTGAAGCCATGCTTTTGTGGATTTGGATGTGTGCTTTGGGTCGATGTCGTGCTGAAAGGTGAACTTCCTCTTCATCTTCAGCTTTCTAACGGATGGGTTAGAAAGCTGAAGGTTTTGTGCCAAATTGCCTGGTATTTGGAACTGTTCATAATTCCCTCCACCCTGACTAAGGCCCCGGTTCCAGCTGAAGAAAAACAGCCCCAAAGCATGATGCTGCCACCACCATGCTTCACTGTGGGTATGGATTTCTTTGGGTGATGTGCAGTGTTGTTTTTGCGCCAAACATACCTTTTGGAATTATGGCCAAAAAGTTCAACCTTGGTTTCATCAGACCATAACACATTTTCCCACGTGGTTTTGGGGGACTTGATGTTTGTTTTTGCAAACTTCAGCCGGGCTTGGGTGTTTTGCTTTGTAAGAAAAGGCTTCCGTCTTGCCACCCTACCCCATAGCCCATTCATATGAAGAATACGGGAGATTGTTGTCATATTTAGCACACAGCCAGTACTTGCCAGAAATTCCTGCAGTTCCTTTAATGTTGCTGTAGGCCTCTTGGAAGCCTCCCTGACCAGTTTTCTTCTCGTCTTTTCATCAATTTTGGAGGGACGTCCAGTTCTTGGTAATGTCTCTGTTGTGCCATATTTTCTCCACTTGATGATGACTGTCTTCACTGTGTTCCATGGTATA
>JACXGI010000883.1:0-35306 GCA_016801175.1 Esox masquinongy
CCCCCCCCCCCCCCCCCCCTCGTATCCAATATCAAACCTTCACACGGACGCCGTTGTGACTGTTGCTGTCGAGTGGAAGCTGAAACCAACCAACTCATCCAGATGTGGAAATCTAGCCAGCTAACTCTCCTCCGTCTGCAAATGGGTCACGGACAACCGCTGCATCTGGTAAATAAAGAACCCGACAACAGTAACACCACAAGTATGTCTAATGATGAATCTCATCGGGGTTCGGAGTCTGCCTGAGGGCAGGATTGGCGAGGTGGTCGAGTGGTCGGGGGGGTGCATATTAAAGAGTAATGAATCACACACTCAGTCACAGGGTCGCCAGGGATGAATGTGCTCTCTGTTGGTTTTCCTGGAGCCTGGAGTTTACTAACTGATGACGCAGGCTGCACTTGATCAGAGACATGTGTTGCTGTGGACTCAGTGCCAGTGAGAAGTAAGGAGAGGGGGAGAGGTGGGAAGACAGATGGCGCCTAAAGCCCTCTCCCTCTCTCTGTCCTGGGCATTGCCTCACACTGGGGCCTGTGGGACTGTGGAGGAGGGGTGTCCCGTCTCTGGGAAAAATAAACCCAGCCTTTTAGGCCAGGACAGGAAACAAGGGATCTTCAGTGAGCATCTTGACCTAACTCCCTAAATTCCATACCTAACTCCACTCTTTCCCAAACTCTACTATGTGGCTTTCCACCAATAGATATACAGACAACCATCCTTCCCAAAACAATAGCTATCAATCCCTGAATACTGTGGTAACCCACTTTGTCAGCGTTTGAAAATACATCATTGCCAGTAAGCTCTGTGAAATCTTTCCTATTAATAGTGCTTAGCTCAAATTTTCAAATTGACCAACCAAGGAAGTGCCACACTATTCTTACAGGCTTGAGAACATCAAAAATCAAACTGTTTGTCATTCATGTGAGGAACGCACCTGAGTGTATTTCCCCAGAGAAAGTGCAAGGGGATGTTACTAAACTGGTTAAGGGAGAACATTGTGAAAGGAGCAATGTAAATGTTTGTCCACATGTCATGACTTGTCAGCTTGAGAAACATATTGTTTTGGTACATTATTATTTGCCAACATGAATCTCTCAATTTTCCTAGGATTTGGCTTGATGACGACCGCTGGTGCAAGCGACAACTTGTTGAAACAAGGACCGCTGAACGTGGTAGGGCACAGGAAGTCAATACTATCGAAAGGCACTAACCGTCCGCAGATTTGCTTAGGACGCTTTCCATCGCGTACCGTCACCACCGTCCCGCGAACAGCCCTGCAGGTGCATGAAGCGGACTGGCTTAGATCCAGACTCCGCCCCCGATATGACACATCGAGGGCTGTGGTTCTGTGGGAACCTGTGCATAGTCAGTCACAGTCTGTGTTCCAGTTTACTGTAAGGTGCCACGGCTCCACCTCCCAAATGAAGAGATCAAAGTCGGTTAAGATTCTGGGAACAGCAGAAAGGTCGCAGCCATGGAACACTTCTGGACAATAGTCAAACAAACACAAACACTGATGGCTAACAGCTGTCATATTCCATTACGAGCCATCAAAAACTCCCCATACCCTCCCCAGGAAACGCATGCACGCACGCGCACACACGCACTCACGCACGCGCACACCGAAAAGTGATTATCTGCGTGGGAGGCCAGAGCAGCAGCTGGATATGATGGAAAACACCCTGCACCCCCTCCCGACTTACTCCGCAGGCTGTCCCTGTCACATACTGACACACCAAATGCTGTTGCATTGGAAAGTCTTACACTCCAAGGATTTCAGAGCTACATGTAAAGAGGAGAGGGGTCCGTTCATTAACGCTTGGACAGCTGTCAAACCAAGTACGACTGGATTATATGATATTCTTCACACGGAGAACAATAAGGAGTTGCGCGCGCGCGCGCACAAATAAAAGCGTGTACACTAAATGCATGCAAGCAATCACACACGCACACATTTGAATTTGCACATGTTGAAACCATTACACTGTAGCTTGTTAAGTCATTACTCTGAGACTTGTTATTTTCTCAACCCAGGAGAAAGCAATCTATCCAGAGAGAGCGTCGAGAGATTTGCCACCTGATTGGGCCTTCGGACGTGGGAACTTATATTAAAATCCCAAGAACTTGTTGAACTAGGGACACCTAGAATATGTACTTTCAGTACACTAAAGCCTATTTCCATGAGGTACCTGTCTTAAGATAGCGGTCTGCTCTGCGCTGCCCGCTGGGGAAGGCTGAGTCCTGCAGACTGCTGATGACATTGCAGAACAGCCTGCTCAGCCAGAGGGATTGGGAGGAACTGATACAGTCCAAGAGCTTTGACGTGTCCACAGCGGATCCCTGACAGCTGCATTTCATTTCCCCCCTCTTAAGACAGTGACTGTTGGCAATTCTACCTTGAAATGGTTGTGTCTATTAAACTTCCTGTGTTATCACTGGTAGGCTACACGAGTACGAAAAAGAAGCCTAAAAAAACACCAATAGGAAACACTGGATGGTCGATGTCCACTCCCACGGTGCTGTTCTTGCCCAATCCCTCTCTCTCTGAGCCCAGTGTCCCCCCCACCCACGTGGCTCAGCTGGGTTTATTAGAAGAGCCAGGCCACATGGTTGAAGAAACCCTCCCAGAGTCTGGCTGGGCTGGTCTTCCGGGCTGCGCTGTGGCCATTCACACCGGAACACTAATGAGGGGCACATGCTCCGCTGCCCGGTCCCTTACAGCCAACATCAAAGCATCGGGTCGGGAAAAGGTGGAGGAGGGGGTGCTTTACACTGTAGTGTCGCCCCATCTTTGACACCAACACGATATGTCTGTCTGTGTGGGACCAAATGTGGAAACACCTGTCCTCTCCGGTCCTAGGCTTAACATGGGCACTAATGTAGCGTGGGTCGACTGTTTTAACTTTCAATCCCCCCTCAGTTGTTGTCGATTTATTTCCTGTCTGGAGCTGAAGCTCAAATAACGCAATTCAGCTAGATTGTATGTCAAGGAGAGAGAACACAAGACACAAATGAGAAATGCGTCTGTACCTTTGCGGGAAGAAACTATCAGTTTCAACGTGTTGGTGAATATTTTCTACGGAAATATAAAGATATGTCAAGACTGTATTGCAAAGGTTTGGAAGTAGCCAACATCTTACAACAGAGCATCCTTGATATACCCTAAATTGTAGAATAATTCACCTCATCTATCACCATGTCGGGAAATACTCTGTGATTAGTTGCTATCTCTCAAAGATGTATAGAGGTTATGAAGGAGCGCAATGACAGGAAATCCCAATGCAACCTGAACTTCTTCCACATAGTTCTACCATAGCAGGCTTTCGTACCAACCCCCTGCCTGCGCCACTCCACCCTGACCCCATCTCTCAACCAACCCACCAAAACCATCCATTGTAGCACTGCAGATGGCAAACAGGCACACACACAGAAGCTGGGACTGTGCGTAATGTGTGTAATGTTTACTTCAGAATTTCTGATTGTTTATTTCACTTTTGTTAATCATTATTTTAATTGAATTGTTCTTATTTTCCACTTGCTTTAGCAACATAAACAAACGTTTCCCATACTAACAAACCGCTTTTGAGTATTAAATGGAGGGACACAAAGAGAAGGAGAGACAGAACAGGGAGAGAGAGAGAGAGAGAGAGTGTGTGTGTGTGTGTGAGAGAGAGAGAGAGAGAGAGAGAGAGAGAGAGAGAGAGAAAAATATACAAACTCCGGCAGTTCACTCATGGCCCATTACTCAGCAGTGGATAGGGGGATCAAAGCTCAGTGTTCCCCAATGTCTCTCCTACAGAGTCCCACTGTGGTTAGGTCTGAGACAGACAGGCACCTCTTTTAAACAGAGCCCCCAAATGCCAAAAACGCTTTAGTACAAAAAGAAAATAATACACCAAAAGTATACTTAAAACGCGCACGCACACACACATTCTGTTTCCCTGCATGAATTTCTTACTGAAGAAAAGCTATCTGCGCCACTACGAAGCCTTTCTCTTTCACAGTTGGGCCCGGCTCTTTCTTACATTCCACAGCATTGATTCTCCACACAGTATTTCTACTATCACTTGTTCATTGAGGGTGCACATGCTCTTCATGTGACTCCAATGAAGACACAGCGCTGAAATGCTGTAAACAAACTCTGCTCTGTTCTTATCTTGGTCCGTTTTTTTTATAGTACTCATTTCCAAATGCAAATTTTACACAAGAGAGTTTCAAATTAGTGAGAAGTACAGAGACGTGGAACACAGTAAAGATGAAAAACGCATGTAGTGCTAAGACCTCCAGATGAAAAAGTCAGGGACTCCAAAAGCACTGCAACGTTTTTTTTCTGATTAACCAAGGGCTATGGAAATGGCAAGTGTGAGAGGACGTGGTGGGGGCCAGGCAAGGCACCTTGCAACAGCTGGTCTGAATTACCCGGGGGGGGTCAGGGTGGCGGGGAAGGGGTGGGAGGTACAGAGACTCCTGGCGCCAGGATCAGGGCAGCAGGTCAGGGAGGATGACGATCACCAAAATACAAGCGGGCAGCCCTACCCTGGAGAGCAGGGGGTGTTCCTGGCTCAGAGAGTCTCAGCTACAGGATGGAGAGGCTAGAGGGCTGCAGCAAAGAGAGGGACGCTCCTACTTCCACTTCCTATCAGATAATACCTTCCTGTCCACATGACAGCCCAACTGGGCTACATGACCGGAGTTACTATTTCTAAGTGTTAGCACTATTCAAACTGCTCAGTTTTGTGTGATGACAGGTTGTGTAGTTCATCGGCCATACAGTTAGGGTCATACATCATTTCCCTTATATTTTGCTGTTCTTCACACACACCCTTGGCATGACACTGGTATGGGATGTAATGTAAAGGTATAATGTAAGGTTTTATAACAACACATAGACACTATTTTCATAAGCTTTGTAGTTGAATCAGAGGCAGGGTTTTATCTGGTTTGTCAATAGATTAATGTGAAACCTGGAACACTGCTGTTTGCATCAGACTTTATCTGTCACATGTCAGTCATCAGGTCATTTGTGATTGACCCAGTTTGACCAGTCAAATTGTTATTGATGTTATAACAGAGTGTGGATCCCTCTGCTGGTAAAAACGACACACTGCTGCCACAAGTGTTACAGAGAATTTGGAGGTGGGGGGACCATATTTAAAAGGAGTCAGGGTATTGGGTTTAGAATGAAAACATTAGGATTAGGGTTATGACTAGAGTTAAACCGGTGTGTGTGTCTGAACATAATGTTGGAGTTAGGATTAGGCCTATTACTAAACTTGAACTGGGATGTTGAAATGAAGCTGGGTTAAATGCTCGGGCGCACAGGCACTAGATTAGCATTCAGACGCGAAGCCAATTAGAACCTTGTCCAGATTAGTGATTGACACGTTTACACTGGCTACTTGTCAGCAGAGAACGCTGTTTAGATTATTCTTTTTGCACACTTGCAAGAAACACTGTTCTCGCAGTCGTTGACTTTCACTAGCGATTTCTTCTTCCGTTTTCTGATTGGCTCAGAGCTGGCGTATCGCGATTCAGCAAGGCGAAAGGCGAAGTCCTGTGGAAAAGCAAGTAGACCCCCACGGAAACATCGCCCCCTTTGGCTGAAATACTTCATGTAGCCGTTTCCAACTCGCAATGCTCTGTCTTCATGCTTTACGGTTGGTATGAAATTCGTCTGTCCAAAGGCAGTTTCGTTTTCGCCAAACATGGCGTGTGGCATCGTAGCCAAACAATTTCACCTTAGACTTATAAATCCAGAGTATATTGTTCCAGAAGTTTTTGACTTTATCAAGTGTTTGGTAAACGTTAGTCATAGAAATCCTTTTTTTAAATTACTATTATTTTTTTTAGAGCAGAGACTTCCCATGTAGGCCAATATTTGAAGTCTCTTTCTGACAGTTGATTTATGCACTATAACATTTATTGTTGCAAGTATGCCTGTAGATCTCTCGGTGTTACCCTGGGGACTTGTATGAGCATCTTTCAGTCATCTATTGGACTGAATTTGGTGGGTTGTTATGTGTTGCTGTGTTATGCTGATACCAAGCAGTCTGGAATTTTCTCCATTGGTAGATGATCTGTTGAACCACACCACACTCAACGGCATCAATAACCTTACTTCTGAAGGTTGGGTAGGTCTTTTTTTGCCAGACCTCGTAAGCGGAGCCGGCTAAGATGAGTGAAAGTCTCTTACTGACTGACTGACCGTTGTTAAGTAGCGCAGGGGTTAGAGAAGCGGACTTGTGAACTGTAAGTACCGAGTTCGTATCTCCTCGCAGGCGAAGCGAGGTACGCATTGTGAATTATTTCGTATTGGCGAAAACTTCGCTGGCTGAAACTGTGTACGGTTATATATTTCTGGCATGGAATAGTTCATCTTCAGTCTCGCTAGCAATTGCTCAATTCTAATGATTATTCCTCGGAAGTTAGTAGATACTAGTAAGCCTGTTGCTGGCTAATGAGGTGTTAAAACGGCCAGGGGCATAAGCAATACAGTTCATAGACGCTATTTGTAGTGGAGGTAAACTTAATATGAAACGTTAGTCAGTTTAACACAATCCTCAATGGAGTCTAGCGACCGCTGAAACATGTAATGCTGTGGCGTAGTGGTTAAAGACAGTACCTCACATGGGATAGACCTAAGTTCGAATCTATTGAGAGCAACGACATTTGTTAATTATTTCTGGTAGATTCCACGATTCTCTCATCTTTTCACTTGATAAAAAAGTTAGTTATCGTCGCCTTTATTGATAGTTATTGTATAAATGTCATTCACGAATGAAAGAAAAAAGTACGTTGTTTTGCCATGAAATAAAAAAATACGTTCTTATGCCATGAAATGAAATAGCTTTGGGAGACTCGCTAGCAATTGCTCAATTCTTTCGACTATTCCAGTAAGTTAGTAGATACCGGTAAAGCTTATTATTGGCTAATACGCTGTTAAAACGGCCAGTGGCAAATGCAATACATAGCCGATATTTGTGGTGGAGGTAAACTTAGTAAGAAACGTTAGTCAATTTAACTGTATCCATGTCATTCGAATTAACTGTTAAAACAGCCAGTGGTAAAAGAGGATTTGTTCTACAAAATTTCAACTCCATGGTGTAGTGGTTAACGACACAGCCTTTCACATGGGCGACCGGGGTACTAATCTCGAGGTGGCAATATTTGCTATTGCGGGCCGGCTGAACTAGGCTTGTCTGGTTTCTTTTTTAGATTAGAGTCAACTTTATTGTCATTGAACAAGTACATGTACAGTACAACGAAATGCAGTGAACATTTGATCTTGGCATGATGTTACCACACACCCATATGGCTAAGACCAAACCAGACCAAGTTTCTAATCTTTATGGAAAACAGGACCCTCCCACTTTTTTCTCTAATGACTTTCTAATAATTTGCACCTGTTTTGGTGCACCTGATACTAAATGCAGCCATTTTATTTGATAGTAATAATAGGGGTGTACTAACATTTTCCACATAATTAAATGGCATTTCTGTTTACTGTAATTGCAGGAATGCAGAGTGGCAACTGAAATCATCAGGTATCGTCTTGATCTGCAACACAACCAGGAGCACTTTGGACAGGGACAACAATGAGTCTTTCAAGCTTGGTACTCCGGAGGTGTGGGCCAAGAACACATGTCCTCCTAAGTTTAAACAGGGCAGGAGAAAGGAAAATTTAGATAGTGCATTCCTTAGATTTACAAGGATTTCCAGTGGAGAAGGAGAACTGACCCTACTCCCCCGGCACAATAATATAGCAGCGTAAGACCTTGGGGCTGAGACAGGGGGGTCCAGTGACACTGTGGCCCTCTCCGGGGGAGGCCCCGGACAGGGCCCAACAGGCAGGAAATCAATCCACCCACTTTGCCAAGCATCAACCAAAGGGACACCCACCAACCGCAACCACCCTGAATGAGGGCCGAGTATTGCCAGCAGATTACAGGCCAATTGCACAAGTGCGCAACAGAGAGACAACAACAAGCCAGTGACTCCGCCCCCGAATGGCGTTGGAGGGAGGGCATTCCAGTGGCGATGAGAGCCCACCTGGCAAGACAGCAAGGGTGGACAGTATCAAGCCCTTCTGGTCACCTTTACACCCCTGGGCCAGACTGCACTTAATCATAGACCATGTTGAAGAGATGAGTCTTTAGTAGACACTTCAAAGTTTGCACCGAGTCTGCACATCGAACCTTAGTTGTCAGATTATTCCACAGTAGTGGAGCTCTATGAGAGAAAGCCCAGCTGTTTGTTTAGAAATTCTAGGTACAATTAGAAGGCCTGCATCTTGCGATCTAAGGTTACGTGTAGGTATGTATGGCTGGATCATTTCAGCGAGGTAAGTAGGAGCAAGTCCTTGTATTGATTTATAGGTTAACAATAAAACCTTAAAGTCAGCCCTAACCCTAACAGGCAGCCAGTGTAAAGAGGCTAGTACTGGAGTAATGTGTTCAGTTTTTTTTGTTCTAGTTAGGATTCTAGCAGCCGTGTTCAGCACTAATTGAAGTTTATTTATTGATTTATCAGGGTAATCGGAGAGAAGAGCATTGTGGTAATCTAATCTAAAAGTGACAAAAGTATGTATTAGTTTTTCTGCATCAGTTTTTGATAAAAAGTTTTTGATTTTTGCAATGTTCCGAAGATGAAAATAAGCAACTCTTGAGATATATTCTATATGTTCATCAAAGGAGAGGTCAGGGTTGAGGGTAACGCTGAGGTTTCTTACAGTTTTTTGGGATACGACCATACAGCCATTGAGGTTCACAGTGAGATCTGCCAACAAAACTCTTTGTTTCTTGGGTACTAAAACGAGCATTTCTGTTTTTCTTGAGTTAAAATGTAAGAAGTTCTCTGCCATCCACTTCCTAATATCTGAAACGCATGCTTCCAAAGTAGCTAATTTTGGGGCTTCTCCATGCTTCATTGAAATATACAACTGTCATCAGCATAACAGTGAAAATTGACATTGTGATTCCGGATGACATCACCCAGAGGCAGCACATACAGCTCCGGAAAAAATTAAGAGACCACTGCACCTTTTTCTTTCCTTTCCAAAAAAGTTGAAAAGGAAGGTTTTAAGTGAGGAACAGAAGGGTTAAAATTACGAGACCACTGCAAATTGAACGCTTCTGTTCCTCACTCAAAACTTTCCTTTTCAACTTTTTTGGAAAGGAAAAAAAAAGGTGCAGTGGTCTCTTCATTTTTTCCGGAGCTGTATAGTGAGAACAATAGTGGGCCCAAAACCGAGCCTTGAGAAGCACCAAAACATACCATTGATTTGTCAGAGGATATGCCATCCACACATACGAACTGATATCTTTCAGATAAATAACATTTAAACCAGGCTAGAACATGTCCACGTAGCCCAATGTGGGTTTCCAGTCTCTCTAAGAGAAGGGAGTGATCAATAGTGTAAAAGGCAGCACTAAGATCAAGAAGCAACAGGACGGATGCGGAACCTTTGTCTGTGGCCATTAGAAGGTCATTTGTTACCTTCACGAGTGCAGTCTCAATGCTATGATGGGGTCTGAAACTGGACTGGAGCATTTCATAAATGTTATTTGTCTTCAGGAAGGCATTCAGTTGTTGGGAAAGATTTTTGAGAGGAACGGGAGGTTTGATATTGGCCTATAATTAAAAAACAAGTGCTATCACCGTGGGAACAGGACCTGTTTCAGAATTGGCTACAGTTGTAGTTGTGGGTTTTGTAACTGTGGTTGAAGCTGTAACTGAGGTTTTTGTTGCAACTGTGGTCGTGGATGAGATGGAGGCTGTGGTGGTGGCTGGAATCATTAGAATCTGCTGTGTCATCCCCACTTCTCACCTCTTAGTCTCACTGCTGGGTCTTTGGACATTAAATGTCTGTGGAGAATAGCTGTTGATCCTCGACAGGTTGACAAATGGATTTTTGTAAAGGTGGTCCAAATATTGTTCCTTTGTCACCATTCACTCTTTTTTCAACTGAAAACAACTTGATAACAATTAAAACTGAAGAGGAGGCATTTATTTGCTTCCAGAATTATGTTTTCCTTCCGACATCACAGCAGCCTAAATCTCTGTGATTTTTCTCATGCGGAGAAGTGATTCACTTGAATGAATCTTTTAGAGCAGTGATTCCGAACACCCAGTTCCCAGAAAAGATTGTATGCACATCACTAGTATTCACCAGTACTTGACTTTGTTCACCAGTTGAGGGAAGTTCCAAATGAAGATTTCACTGAACCTGATCATTTAGGTCTTAATTAGGAACATCCCTAGAGAGAACTGTGCTCAAACAAAACATTGCTGTTACAAACCAAACTATTTGACCGCTTGATGGCGGAATGGTGGGTCATTGAAATCCGTATGTGGTTAGTCCCCTGTTACAGTAGAGGGCAGCATTGCTCAGTGTTAGTAATGTTTTTCTGTCATTGCTCAGTGTTAATGTTTTTCTGTCATTGCTCAGTGTTAGTAATGTTTTTCTTTCATTGCTCAGTGTTAGTAATGTTTTTCTTTCATTGCTCAGTGTTAGTAATGTTTTTCTTTCATTGCTCAGTGTTAGTAATGTTTTATGTCATTGCTCAGTGTTAGTAATGTTTTTTTCCGTTGCTCGGTGTTAGTAATGTTTTACTTTCATTGTTCGGTGTTAGTAATGTTTTTCTTTCATTGCTCGGTGTTAGTAATGTTTTTCTTTCATTGCTCTGTGTTAGTAATGTTTTTCTGTCATTGCTGTCTCCAGAACTATTCAGTCTGTATAATTATTCATTCAAATACAGTGGCTCTGTCCAACCTTTCAAAACACCAAGCTCTGAACAGGTTTAAGGTGAACAACAGTCAAATGATCACCCCATTCAAATGGCCAAGCTGCTTCAAAAACAACTGTCACACATTGTCTAAAAGTGACCTGCCTCAAACAGATTACCACCACTTAAAATGAGTCAAAATCAGGTTGAGGTGTGCATCAGGTTGTTGGAGGAGAGGGGTGCACTGCTGTCTGTTTTAATAGGCTAGCACTGATGGTCCCTCTTATTTTGTCTTCTAAGCCAAAGATTTGTTTGCAAGGTGGGACTTTTCAGGAGATTTCATATGTAAGATCATATGACTCTTTCCATTCCGATAACTCATTTAGTTACCTCAGGAGACTAGACAGAATAACAAACATTACTCTCATCCCCCCAAAACAACTATTTTCCTCAAAGGGGAATATTCAGATACTTTTGTGGACTGCTGATTTCATTCAATGTAGCTTACCTATTGATTATTGAAGAATATTACCCATACTGTAAATTAATTGTGTTTTACCACACCAGAACCTAAAATATAAGCTTCATTTCCTTCCAAGAAACTGAAAGAAAACCTACATACATATATTTTATTAAAAAAATATTTAATAAATATTTTGATATCATGAAGTCAGGTCTTGAATCAATGGTTTTGTTTAATATCAAATAGGTTCTCTCCAGCCCTATCCCCCAGCTTCATTCAGAAACAAGAGCAGGGACCAGGGGCGTAGGATTGAGTTTGATATTGGGGTGGACACATTTTATATTTTTCTCAGAGTGTTGTTTTTATTGGGCAAAATTAACCTGCTTCTAACATTGGGAGGGATAGATCCCCCTGTGCCCACCTGCTCCTATGCCCTTGGGTAGGGACAATGCTTATGGTGTCAATCAACTAGGATTTCCATGTTAACTGCTTATAAAGGATAACATAGTGTGGTATTGTGTGCTAAAAGGAGAGTAAGGAGAATTGAGACACACTGGTTTCAGCTGTTCAAGAGTCTGGCCTGCTGCCGGGAAGTAGCACTTCTAAGGATGCCAACTGATCCTACGGTTACACTGCAGGGGGATGAGGGGCGGGGCTTTCCCTTTCCCCCAGGACCCCCTTCACCTGCTACTGGGATAACACACAGCTCCACTACTCCACTAGACCTTAACATATAGAATAGACTGAATATGTTTACAGACTATAGCTTTGGCATAGCTTAGGTTAGTCGCTACCACTGTCAGAAGCTAACTTCTTTCTTTTTGATCACTGACAGAATACTAAAGGTTATGTTAACCGGCCCCTCGACTGACACGACCGGAATCTGTCAGGGAGTGGTCTTGCTATAGAAACGAAAACAAAATAAGAGAGTCTTAGAAGTTTAACTCATCTCCACTTTTTGTCAGTCAAAACGGACAGGCATATTCTGGATGTGAATGCACTTTCTCCGCTGTCCGCCAGTGTCCAGCTCCCATTGCAAAAGCTTTGGAAGTCGCGGCTAAAATCAATCTCATAGTGTCACGGAGCGGTAGAATCATCCTCCAAAATAGGCTGTACTCAAATCGCAAAGTAGACAGCTCCTAAACCCTACACCCTCAGCCTGTGAAGGACATTTTACATCATCTCATCCGAGTGTACTTGCATGTGCTATTGCCCATGCAAGGGAGAGTGATGATCAGAGTTAGCAAACTCGCGGAGTTCACAAGACAGGCACCTCACGAGGTGTAGCCGTGTTGATTAGATGTGACACAAGGAATATGTAGAAGTGCAGCGGAAGATTTCAGTTTGAGTCGTCATTCAACCAAAATAGCTTGTTATGTTCCATTACAGAATTGCTAAGCCCGTCTTGTCAGTGGACCATATATTTCTCTTTGACACTCAGTGTGCTGTAAAACTCAGTATTCAACCCCACTGGTGAAACTGAAAGTCACAACTTTCTGACTGCTGACACAGGCGGTGGTGTAAAACATATTATTACTGTATCTGACTCTAGTGAGTAGCCTGCACAAACTGACTATAACCAATTCTTCTTTGATAAGCTTAACATTTTGATGAACTGTAATTTATATTAATTTTCCAAAATAACACTGGTAAGAAACACTGATCTTTGAAGTGCACTATATGCAAGCGGTTTCATCGTAGAGATATAAAAATATATATTAGAAACGTTGAAAAAGTGTTAAAGGTTAAAAAACTAGCAAGCCATTCGAACATGTGAATAATTTGAGTGTAATTGCACATGAGAATGAATTTATAAAATCATTCCCTTAGTTATTCCTGTGTGAGAATTAAGATTAGGCTACTAAACCAGATTGACATGCCTCATCAAATGAGAGAAAACATACAGGTTTTGAGTAATTAATTTATGATTAAATATCTTCAAGATGCTGACTGTTAAACTGGCACTGACCTTTCTTTTCTGATCATTTTATTTAAATGAACCATACTAGTAAGTCTTCATTTAATGTTAATTATTTTTACATTATTTGGGAAACATGACTGGCTATTGTGCATATCAACAAAAAATATTTAACACATTTTGTACACTGAGAAAGCTAATTTTCCATTTTGGACTCTTGAAATTGGACTTCAGTGCTATGAGAAATAAGTTTGTCTCCAGCCCTGGATTTTCTGTTTTTCAAAATGTACATATACTCATATTAATATTTCTTCTACAATGCTCTGAGTCTGTAATCGGTCTGCAGCCTTTTAGTTTGTGTTATGAAATAGCGTTGAAAATATTCTGTCCCAGTTTTAGCTTTCTTGCCGAGGGCATCAGGTTTCCTCAAGGACTTTTCTGTACATTGATCCATTAATGTTTTCTTTGATCATGACAAGTTCTCCAGTCCTTGATGATAACAAACATCCCCATAACATGATGCTGCCACCACCATCATTCACAATGGTGTTATTCGAGTAATGTGCTATGATGGGTTGTGCCAAGATGTTATAATTTTCTTTTCTATTTAGGGCTAGAAGTTCCATTTTTGTTTTATTGGACCACAAAAGGCTTATAATCCCCTGGGTGTTTTTTTTGTCATACTTCAAACAGGGTTCAAGGTGGGATTTCTTGAATAACTGCATCCTTCTTACCACCCTATCATGCAGGCAGGGCCAGCTCCAGGTATAAGCGACATAAGCGGTCGCTTAGGGCCCTCGACCGCTAGGGGGCCTCCGACTGCTAGGGAGCCTCCAACTGTTAGAGAGCCCTCGACTGATAGGGGAGAGGGGCCCCCAAATGAAATTTTGCATAGGGCCCCCGAAAGGCTAGAGTCAGCACTGCATGCAGGCCAGATCTGTGGAGTGTTTGGGATATTTGCTGTGCCATGCACACTTTGACCAGTTTTGGCCATGCATGAATTAGCTGGAAATCGGAAATCATGTGACTCATTACAATTCAACACAGGTGCAGTCCACTTAACATACTCTGGTAACATTAACAGACCACAGGACATACCAGGTATTTACAACTCAACTGAAAGTAGCAATAATAAAATGTTACAAGAAACCCAATAATGTAATAGGCTTTTGGGTTAAATATAACTGTGATTTTAATAGTAAAAATTAGGAGTATTTGAAAAAGTTTAGGATTTTTAAATAAAATGTTGATATAAATAAATTAAATTTACAACAATCGTTTTTTCATTTTATATTTTCTTAATTATTTCCAATTTACATATAGATACAAACAACTACCTGCATTGAGGAGGTGAATGGAGTCATACATTTTCAAAATCAAAAAACAATAATAAAAAATAAATAAGTATACAGAAAAAAAGCAAACCAGGTGGCGTATAACAAGACAGCAAATATGCATATTATAGCAATCTGTGTAATGAATTCAAAAGTACTTGAAATTGTGTATTACAAGGTGAATGTATAGATGTGTAATGAAGGAAAATGCAGTACAAATGGCAATACTAATTGTGCAATTAAGGCAAATAGAGGAGGGCAGAAAATTTACAAGTATAAAGTATAGTGTATGTTACAAGTGGGGTAATAGTTGTGCGGGTACAAATGGCAAATTCTAAATGGCATTCTAGATGTGCAAACCAGGCAAATTGAAGGAGTAAGGTAGCATGTGCAACCGGGATGCAGAGATAGAAGCAGTGAGGTCCCCAAGGTAGACATGCATATGTAATAAATGGTAAAAATGCAATGGCAATTCTAAATGTGCAAAGTGGCAAATTGAATGTACAAGGTGCATGTGCAACTGAAATGCAGGGATAGCAGTGGTGTGGTTCCTGAAGTAGACACGTACCAAAACATTGGAAGTGTACTAGCAGTACTATAACATATCTTTTCAATATGAAGAACATTTCCTAAATCTTGTAGCCATATTCCAAAGGTTGATATAGTCTCCAATTTCCAGATTTTCAATATGAGTCAAACTAGGTTTGTCCTCCTGGCCATTACATCAACCAACCTGAGCAGACATAGCAGTGGTTCTGGGGCTATAGTCCTATCAAAAGCTTTCGATAAATAGTCAAATATGACAATTTAGAATGCAGCTTAAGACACTGACAAAATAAATAAGTCAAAGTCCCCTCATCTAGTTTACACTTCCCACACAGTGGTGAGAACTCTGGGTATATTGAACATTTTCCATTTGCCCAAAAATATATTCAGAGCCCCGTATTTAACACTAACAGGGCTCTCATTGTCACAGAAGTCTCATACAGTAAACTCAGAATATTTGGACAGTGACACATTTTTTGGGGGGCTCTGTATAATTCAATGTTATTTTCATCCTTATCGGAGGAATATTTTCGAGATTACAACTCGTTTTGTACATAGTACCCACATTTTCCAAAGTACTGGAAATACAGAGTAAAAAAATGTCACTCTCCAAATACTTCAATGTATGTAAATGTTTAAACCACGTCAAGAGCAACCATTGCTTCGACTGTGGCTGAATATCTGAAATTCCAAAGGGCCCAAACACTGGCCCAATCAGTGTAGCCACCTGTACTCATGGGCCTGTTTAAAGGCCCTCATGGGCCTCGCAGGTATGCATGTCTGATTAATAATTAGGTGAAGATACGTGCACCCTGACAATGAGATATTGTGGGTCACATGATGAGGCCCTTACAAGCAGTCAGACAAATAGCCTCTAATTCTAAAGGTCATGCAGATCAACTGAACCCAAGGCCCACAGTATTATGCTACTTGTTTTCGGACCATTAACTTACTTTGAGAATGTGTTCCCTTTTGAGTAATATTGCATTGCCTTGTTAACCCCTCTCTAGCCAGCCCCGGTGCTTAACGAAGGGTCGGAGGCTGAAACAGGCTCTCAGTGGGATCCCAGAGTGCGTCAGGTTGTCTGCGGGGCTGTGTTTGGATAAATCAGCGTGGCCATTGTCTCTGATGAGCCGGCGAGCCTGAGGTATGGCTCCGTGCTCTGGAAATAGAAGGACAGCTGAAGGCACCCATAGCCAGTATGGTGCCAGGTGCACAGAGACAGAGACTTAACACAATGAAAGACAGACCATTGTTTTGGAGCCAGTGGCTAATGGCAGAGGTATCTCAACCGCAACGGGTCGCAAAAAAGACTGATTAGCTTATGTTACTGTTGCCTGTGTGGGTTATAGCTGCTAAGCAGCAGGGGGACATGGGTGGAGCTCTTCCAGAGGAACCGTTGAGGCTGCAGTCTATGTGACATGTCGTTGTGTCTCCTGTCTGATTCAGGGACGGCTAGACTTGAGCTTCACAGTTGCTGCCAGCTTTCGAAGGCAATCACAGGGCGATTATAGAAAATAGAGAGCCACTTCACTGCCTCCCCCGTTAGGTTTGGGTTATCTAGACAACTGGCTTTAAAAAAAAACGTGTGAAATAAAACCATGTAAGGTACTTTGGTGTGTCCCAGACCTGGGTTCAAACGCCTCAATTTGTTTTTATGCCATATCAAAATAAGTTTTCATATTACTTTTATTAAGTAGCATTCGAAAAACACTATTTGGAAACTTTTGTGAAATGTTAAGAATTACTTGAAATACATTAATGGAAAGTGTTAAAAAAAATTTAAGTCACATTTAGAGTATAGCTGCATTACTGAGACCACGGTTCAAATCCTGTTTGTGGCATTCTGACAGTGTCCTATGGTCTGGCAGAGGGCAACTTTCAGGTGTGTAGCAATTTATTTTTATAGTCACTTTCTAATTTGAGAAGGTCAATAACCTTTGTCTCATTTCATTAGTTATCTCACCTTCCCCATGTTGATAGATGAAAAAGTAGTTTGGCATGACACCTCATACACTTCAGTGAAAGAGGAAGTGATCCTGCCACCTCAAGCTCAAGTTCTCCCATGTCATCCCGCTCCTCTGTTCACTCCACCAGCTTCCAGTTGAAACTCACTTTCACTACATGGTGCGTGACTAAGAAGAAACAAGGGGAGTTTCCCCTCCTTGCCTTCAGGCAATGCTCAAACACAATATCCCAAACCCAGCTCATTGTAATTCTACTTCTGGGCTTTTGGCCATCCCAGCACCTACAGGAAGGCATCTTTTGATCAGCCCAGTCAAAACTCTTCTCTGTCCTTGTACCCCAATGGTGGATCCAGCTTCGCCTTAAAGCTATGATAGCAGAGCCCTTTAAACCCTATCTTTTAAAATAATACCGAAAATAACTACAGCCACCCCCCTCTGTTGCCTTCACGAAATAACGCTTTCACGAAATAACGTTTATTATTTGTATGGGCTTCTTTCCAGCTCTAACTTTTGTTGATAACTAATTTGCTGAGTAGAATGTACGTACTACTACAGAGTAGTTTGGTTTTCCAACCCAGCCATCTTAAAATATATGCAGTAACTGTAAATGGCTCTGAATGAGTGTCTTCGAAATGGACTAAGACGTAAATGTAACTAATTTTACATTTGCAATTTTTATTACTTGTTGATCGCGTCCTTGGACTTGGCCGACATAGCTAAGTTATAGTGTACAGCCTAGCTAATTAAAAATGTACGCATTACCTATGTCAGTCGCGTAAGAATATCTGCTGAGTAATTCAAATGTATGGTTCAAATTGTACAATCTTTTTGTGTAACTGAGGGCTTGTGCGAGCAGGAGAAATGAGATGGAGACAA
Organism: Esox masquinongy; assembly: GCA_016801175.1. NCBI lineage: Eukaryota > Metazoa > Chordata > Actinopteri > Esociformes > Esocidae > Esox > Esox masquinongy. Next base: position 17,826 of record JACXGI010000883.1, read on the forward strand.
AGACCATGCATGTGTGGTGTTTAACACTGTCGAATGCAATGCACTTGTAAATCCGAATCTCTTTCAATCTCTCTGTCTAAGCCACATGGCATTCTGTGTATGATGATCTAAAACAACTGTGACCCTTCAGAGCATCCCCGCTCTGATTCCTGGGATTCAGGTCCTGGTGTCGCCATGTCCCAGATGACTGAACTGACTCTCCACATTGTTCTCACTGACGCGGTTCGGGACAGCTCAACCATGGGCGCACATGTCCGTGTGCAATACTCAAAATCTGGTCATTCGGAGGGCCTCCACTGCATTAAACCTCCCAAATGATTTTGGTAGAGTATTTTCAGGATGTAAGGAGAGCTGTTGTTTTCGGGACTCAGCTGTTGCCCTGGGAGTCAGTGTGGCACTACAGAGAGACGTGCTGGGTGGGTCCGTGCTGACCGACTGAACGGGGCAAACAGTGTGCCGATTTATTTTAAAGCACCCTGGCGGACTTTGGGGACTCATCCTATCTCACGTGTTATCAGCATGTCAGCTTTTTTAACTGTAGAGCAAGTGACATAGTACATAACACAGCTACCACTACTCTAAAGTACCCCTTGTCCTGAAATAGCTCCGGCCTGCTATATCTAACTAATGCCAGAGAAAATATCAGCCATCAGTGCCACACCTCTCGCCCTGCCACAGCAGGAGATAGTGACATCAACAAAGATGGCCGCCTCTTTAATCGAGATTTCCTTGTAGGATGTGGTTTTTCTCCTGTTGTCACCATGGAACCATAAGAACGTCATATCCCTCTGGTGCGTGTCTTCTCTCCGTTCCAACGGGCCCGTCAGCGGATAGAGCAATACACCAAAACTGTATTTCTGCCGCCGCTTCAGCATTGCTGTGGCTACAGCACTAGAACATGAAATTGTGTTAAGACGCCGGTTCAACAATAGATCTTTCCAATAGTAAAACTCTCCATCGGGAATGTTGGACCCTGGCTTTGTCTATTTCGGGAAACGTTGAACCCCTCCCCCCTCTCTGTACTCATACAGGGCACCCCATCTTCTCCTCGGCTTCTTTGAACAAGGTCAGGTCCACCGGGGCCAGAATTGGAGAGGCAGTGACCTAATAATAAGACTCATAACATTCATAGGCTAAGCACACTAGTAGTTTTCCTTCCACGTTTAGCCCAGTAAAGTTCACTGGAGTTAATACATCTCACAATATCATCCATTATCATCGGATATGTCATTTAACTCTGTGCAGCCATGACAGAACACTGACATTACATATTACTAATTTGCATCAATACGCAACTCTAACATATTCCAATTGTCAGTTTTTCCCCACATGATGATGATATGTTTTGTCTGTCGCCATGTTCAAACAGAGAGCTGTTTGTCTCTATTAATATTGTGTGGTGTATTTATAGAGCATGTTTAATGTCACACAGAGGGGCTCCTGAAATAATCTCTTCTAAGGTTGCATCCTCCTGTGGCCACACACAATGGCAGACACCCCTGTTCGCTCCCCACAACAAAGAAGCCGCCTGGGCAATTACTGAGGGACGGAGTGAGCTCACAGGCATCTCATTCACTGCAGACTTAAACATTTCAGGAACTTTGATGATCGAGAATAAGATAACACTTAATATTTTTATTTAGGACAAGCTACGCTAGACCATTTAGTCTCCCAACAGGTTATATAATAAGGCACACAACATATTAATTAATGTGGAATATTCTACAAAATAATACATTGCTTTTGCAAGTAATATGTGTAAATAATCCTTAAAGGTGCATTTTGGGATCTTTCATTGAGCACAAAAGGTATAATAAATTACCCAAATTTTGATTTAATAAGGCACACTACTGCTTTATCACTTGTATTGTCTCTTTGTGGGTTTTTTTCTGTGTTTAGTTTTTCTTAAAACTTAAAAGCATATCCCTCCATTTCTGTTACAGTATATTCCCCTGTCCTATGTTACCACTTTGTTTGTTTTTAATTGAAATATTTGAAAGAAACAAGGCACAATATGGATATACAGTACCAGTCAAAAGTCTGGACACACTTTCTCATTCAAGTGAATTTGATTGGTACTATAATCTGCAAAATAATTAAATACTTTTAAGAATTAATAAGTGTCAATAATTCTTAAAGACAAATTTCAAAACCTTAGAAAATCAAAATCCGAATTGGATTTGTAATATATCATACAAGGTATGGCTCAGGTATGTAATACAAAATTAGTTGAAGTAGTACACAAAAAATGAGCTACCTCATGAGTACTACTTTCATCGCAATCAGCAAATGACAAGAGCCTTAATATGTAATATATGTACTATAATATAAAATTATAACAATGTAATATAAATGAATGTGTAATATATGTACTATAATATAATGTAATAACAATGTAATATAAGTGAATGTGTAATATATGTACTATAATATAATGTTATAACAATGTAATATAAGTGAATGTGTACTATATGTACAATAATATTACATGGTATAAAAATGTAATGTAACTTAATGTGTAATATGTGTACAACAATATTACACATTATAACAATGTAATGTAACTTAATGTGTAATAAAAAAAATTATTTAAACTGAATTTTAGCTCTACACTATATACACTTTTACATATCTATACTTTTACATATGTGTTGAAAATGAAATTTGCACTTTTTAAAGACCCTAAGTTAAGAAATATGCTGGAAACAAAACTAATTCTTAATAAAATAATTTGTGTTTTAGTCTAACTGACCAGTAGATCTGACAGTGCTACACTGCTAATAAGGACATTGCTGATGTGGTGTGAGATATGGCTCAGAAAACGTAGCTCAATCCAGGAATAGTCTCTGTCACTGTACACCAAATGTACCTATTATCTCAAATGTTGCATCGAGGAGTTTGAAAACATCTCCAAGGGCTGATTGGCTTAGCTATGTAGCATGCCATGTCTCTCATAGTATCCATTATGTCCTAATTATAAGAATTGCACCAAAAAAGTTTAGTATGAACATGTCAAAAATGCTTCTTCAACCTCCTGAGACCCTGTGTCCACATATGTGGACACTATGTTTTAGTAAAATAAACCCAATGTCATCATACGAGGACATAATTGTTTTCAAAAAGTATTTCCTGTTCATGGACAATGCTTAGATATTATACTTATCAGGTCCTGCTAATCCCAAATAGCTAAGAGAAATAAAAAATGCATACATTATCAAAGCTAAGGTCTTAGGAGGTTAGTATAAATCCATGATATAGGTTATGTCATGGCAACATTACTTTAGAATCTCATATGAAGAACAGCCACTTGTGCAGAAATGCCAAGTGCCGGCTGTAAAATACTTCAATATATATATATATATATATATATATATTTGGACAACAATAAAATTGTTTCAGTTTGTAAGTTTCCAGTAGTTGTAGTAACTACAGTTTCAGCAAATATTTTTTCTTCTAGAAGTTAGCAGAATTACAGCAACAAGTATTTGCATTTAAAACAACACTCAGTGCACTGACTAGTAAGTTTCACTTTCAATTTTGGTGATCTGTCAAATAATATCTTTTGAAATTTAAAAACAATATATAATTATGTGAAATTCCTACACAATTCAGTTTTTCTTCTCTAACTCGAGCAGATATTGAGTGAACTGTGTGAGCAGACACGAGGGGGCATTGGGGGGCAATGCCCGCCTTACAGTACTTCTTTGCCCCCCCCACATAAAAAAACATGGTTGAATGAAAATTTTGCATGATTTAATTTTTGCATGATAGATTTTTAATGTTGCTTTAATATAGATGTATGTTTAATAATAAACACATTTTGGAATTAGTTCCAAAATAAACACAAGTTGGAATTACTTCAAACATATATTTTCTGAATATATTTAAACTACTTTTGACTGGCAGGGTTTTAGACCTATCAAATTCTAAAACGTGCTGCATCTGCACAGATGTGAATTGGAGTAGCCTAGTACAGGACAAGTTGCAAATCGTGAAATTCCACTGGCGCGGCAGGCCTGACATCATGTAATATGAAGTAGATCAGTCATTTTTTTTTCTTAAGGCAAGAAAGGTAGCTAAAACTTTCTAGTACACTTCAGAGAAGACTATGATCTGTCATTTGAAACACCAATAAAAAAAATATATATAGCCTAATGTAATTGAACAAAATAGTAAGGTAGACGATAATTGGGGTTGTATTTTTTAGCTACATCACTAACCACATAGCCAAAAATGTTAACATTTTAAAGGAAATTTCAGAAATGGTAATTAATGACACTTTAGTTAACATCTTTATGTCGCTAATAATCGGAAAACATTGATGACTTTGTTGGCTAAGTTGGATAAACGTGCCCACCCATGGAATTCAAATGCCCGTTCAACAGGTTTGTTCTAGCGCCCGGCCTGATTTTAGCTTTAGGCTTAACAACAGATTATCAAGTCTCTCCGTGATGCGGATGAAGGAAAGAGAGAGGGAAGCTTTATTCATTTGACAAAAAAAGCCGGTATGGCTTCTGTTGACCAATAGAAATTCTGTATTTTAGAATGCACTTTTGTATGCACCCAAAACAATATAATCCCACTATTACTGCATATATGTCGTGCACATTTATTACATTTACAATGCTTATTTTTTTTTTACATATCGCCCCTTTAAGATCGTTGCGTTGAATCTTGGTCTTCCATTGACTGTGCTGCCTCTGTGGAAGATGTACTTACAGTAATTGCAAGGTCGGATCTGGCAACAGTAGCTACTGACAATCAGACACACTCATCCTGCAGGGTTGTCAACCATATAGTGGTTCTACAGCTGAACAACATTTATAGCAGGTTAATATTATTGTAGTTCTGTGTATCTCTGTCCAAATGTACCCTACATTAAATAACACAGGTATAAAAATAGCCGGCTTGAGTTAGCTCAAAGATAAAAACGTTGCTTTCCTTTTGTGTCAATTGAGACACGTGGTCACCACCAATAGGCGATGGAGGAGGTGGCATATGTTAATGAGGGACACATCTACTTTGACAGTGACCTTGAGACACACAATAAAAAGCGCACACATTACTACAACTATTTATCCCGTTCTGTGCACCCTAAGGTCAGTTTAAAACTCTTCTGTTTTTTTATCATTACGCGCTTTATCACACCGGTGTCACACCGATTTGTGGTTGTTTTCTCATTATACATTTTTCAAACAATCAGTTATCTTGACATTTCCGTATTAGGCTACTTACATTTTTTTTTTATCTATTATCAAGAATGGATTAAATCACTGCATTACGCCTACTCACGAATTGTAACTAATGTCCATTGTGTGCGCTTTTGGTGTGGTGATATTTCATTCCCACTTTTTTTCAAACAAAAAATATTCTAGAAATATCACAAAACCCCCGAGCACGCTAAGTAATTGTCCCTCTCTTTTCCAAGGAGTTTGAGAAGTCGTCTGTCGTGTCAGTGCGTCGGGTGCTTCGTTGGCTTGTGAAGTAGTTACCAGTGTCATCATGTCCCGCTTTGATGCGAATGAGTTCGGGGAGGCTGGTCGGTTTTTACGCAAAACCGACCTGGAGTTGCTGGCAGCGCAGACCGTCGCATTTGATGGTAAAAAGCGAGCATGGGTTCCAGACGAAAGGGAGGCTTACATTGAGGTTGAGATCAAGCAGTTAGTCGGAGACAAATTCATCGTGGAGACCAGAGACCGAAGGGTAAGAGCCGCACTCAAGGAGTTACAGTTCACTCCTTACAGTTTACTCTCAGTGCAAAGAATATTACTACACATTACCACTTCTTTACTTTGCTAGTGTTTATACATAATTAGAATAATGTACTACAAATAAATATAATATATTCATTTTTGCAGATAAATAACAGTAGTGTTTGAGTAAGAATTAAATGTAGTTACACAGTGACTAAATATGATACTTACAGAACCAGAATATACTGTCTGTGACAACAAAGGCCTCCCCATATCCCCTTTTGCCCTATGCCCATGTCTCCCGTTTGAGTCCTCCTGCCTCCTCTCCCCGACTGTGCAGTCTCTCACAGTGAAGGAGGAGGACATCCAGCAGATGAACCCTCCTAAGTATGACATGATCGAGGACATGGCCATGCTGACGCACCTCAACGAAGCGTCGGTGCTCTTCAACCTGCGCAAGCGTTACGCTGCCTGGATGATCTACGTGAGTGACCCCAGGGGGGAAATGGAGGGGCGGGACGCCGTTCTTCCTTACCCTTCTGGGATCAAAAAGTAGCCAGAAGCACGTGTCCATCTGTTTTTAGATCATGTCAGTTAGTTTGTGCCCCCCATCCCATTATTGTTGCTTAGCTGGGTCCTCCGGTGAATAACTCGAATGAATCTTGTGTCAGAGGTGTGGAAACTATAGCCCGGTAGTATCCACTGCATGCTTCAACTTCCTCCACAGACCTACTCTGGGCTGTTCTGTGTGACCGTGAACCCGTACAAATGGCTGCCAGTGTACACCGCCCCGGTTGTCGCCGCCTACAAAGGCAAGCGCCGTGCTGAAGTCCCTCCCCACATCTACTCCATCGCCGACAACGCCTACAACGACATGCTCCGCAGTAAGTCACTCAGCACAGATAACACCACCACTCCTCCATGCCATTAGACGCTCGGCACAGATGATACTAAGTCACTCAGCACAGATAACACCACCACTCCTCCATGCCATTAGAAGTCATGCTAGCGTATACAAACTTCAGCCGGTAATGGGATACGCCGTGATCTAAGTAACACTTCACCAAAAATGCATAATCAATTTGACATAGTACTACTGCTATTACACAAGCTTTTCCTAACCACTTATTTGTCGTTATATGTACACAGATCGTGAGAATCAGTCCATGCTCATCACGTAAGTAACAATCCAAATCTTTGAAAAACTCTGCTCTAGTGACTTTGATGCCCTGTATAGTTTGTTATAGTTGTTAATTAAAGGTAATTAAAGCAGAATATCGGTACATGTGATGTATGCCATGTCACTACTAGACCAACCTTTACAATATGCTAGACCATCCCAACGCAGACACTCTTTTACAATCTTATACAAAACAGTATTTGTTTTTTGGGTGTCACCAATCTGAACATATGAAAATGAGAGCTGGATTTTTAGAAGACAAAATATGTTGGTATTTTTTTTTCTATCAGAGAAAACTTTCTGGTATTTTGTGAGTTTATGGTGTCATATTCTTTTGTGCATTTTTTTTAATCTGTTTCATCTACACATTTTTGTTCTCATCTATATTTTCCTCACACTCCTGTAGCGGAGAATCCGGTGCTGGCAAAACTGTCAACACGAAACGTGTCATTCAGTATTTTGCCATTGTTGCAGCTCTTGGGGAAGCAGCTGCTAAGAAAGGAGTAAGGCCACTATGGCATTCTGGACTTTTTTGTTCCCTCCCTTTTAAAACATTTTTGGGTGTTTTTTCAATTTTTTTTGTCATATGGGCTCTTAAATGTTTACCATTTCCCTTTGTGACTTTATGGTCATATTCTGTCATCGAGCGTCAAAACAGTGAATGTTAATGTAACATACATTCTTACTGTTCTTTGCGACTCTGGCCTTGTTTGTTGTGTTTGCAGCCCACTTTTTACTGCTTGTTCTCTTCATGATTTTTGAATCTTTTTTTTCATCCATCCACATCTTCTCTTTTTGAAACATTCTGTTGTTATTAACACCCTTAGAGACCCACTGTTTACATTTTCCTCTCAATCCCATTTTGATTTTTCATTTTGATTTTCCTTTTTATAAATTCTTCTTCCCAGTTGCTCCATAAGTTATATATTCCTTTTCTAGAGACAATGTCTTTATATCCTTTAGAGTCAACAACATATTCAGCATTAAATTGTATCATCGTCTACCTCCTTAGTATATGAAATGTTGATGATAATTACATCTGTGAAAGAAAAGAGAGTCAAACGTTTACAGTGACCTTTTCCCTTAAAACAGGGTCCTGCCACCAAAACGGGGGTAAGTGAATTACTGAATGATCCAGTCAAGTGTGAAGAAGTTTGGACCTTGTTAATCCTTTACTGTGTTAGTCCTTTACTATGTTAATCCTTTTCTGTGTTAATCTTTTATTGTGTTAGTCCTTTACTGTGTGAGTCCTTTACTGTGTTAATCCTTTACTGGGTTAGTCCTGTACTGTTAATCTTATACTGTAGTTAGTCCTCAACTGTTAATCCTCTACTGTCTTAGTCCTCTACTGTATAAGTCCACTACTTGTTTTGCTGTCATTCTAGGGGACATTGGAGGACCAGATAATTGAGGCAAACCCCGCCATGGAGGCATTTGGCAATGCCAAAACGCTGAGGAACGACAACTCGTCCCGTTTTGTAAGTTTCTAAAATGAAAGGCTACTGAAAAATAATGACAATAGCATTAGTTGTTTGTACGCCAGCTCTTTGCCAGCTTTATGTGATTGTTGCTGTATTTTCCACCCCAATTCAACAGGGCAAGTTCATAAGGATCCACTTTGGGACCAGTGGAAAACTAGCCTCGGCAGATATTGATATATGTGAGTACCATGACGGAGGAACATGGGATGAAAACATCATAGCACCTGTTTAAACTGTAAAACTATGCACACAGATGTCTCTTAAACTACATTTCTTGAGTTAATAAACTAAATAATGCTCATTCATTTTATGAACTCCTTTAGATCTTCTGGAAAAATCCAGGGTTATATTTCAGCAGCCTGGGGAGAGGAGCTACCACATCTATTACCAGATCATGTCCCAGAAGAAACCAGAACTTTTAGGTAAATCAGGATTAAATCCAAGACCAGCCAACAAGTGCTACCGTTTAATTGACATTAGGTTTTCTAAAATCTGGCTCCTCCCCCAGACATGCTGCTGGTGTCCACCAACCCATACGACTACCACTTCTGTTCCCAGGGTGTGACCACTGTGGAGAGCATGGATGATGGAGAAGAGCTCATGGCCACCGATGTAAGACCTCTTCCTGTGCTATTCCTCAGCGTTAGCCCAACTGTAAGGAATTAGTGGCGTGTTTGCTTCGGTGATGAACCTTGTTGAAATAGGACTTCCCCTGGTTTCTCCACAGCACGCCATGGACATCCTGGGGTTCACTCCAGATGAGAAGTATGGCTGCTACAAGATAGTTGGGGCTATCATGCACTTCGGCAACATGAAGTTCAAGCAGAAGCAGCGCGAGGAGCAGGCAGAGGCAGATGGCACTGAAAGTATGGAGGACTACCATTCAGACATAGAAGTGGTCCGGGTCTAAGATTAATAATGAAGACCTACAGTAGTTCACATGTACGTTATCGGATCAACAGTGTGCTATACTTGTGCCTCTTGTCTTGTATGTCCGTCCAGGTGCCGACAAAGCCTCCTACCTGATGGGAGTCAGTTCAGCTGACCTCCTCAAGGGTCTCCTACACCCCAGGGTGAAAGTGGGGAATGAGTATGTGGTCAAGGGACAGAGCGTGGAACAGGTAAAGGGCTCACCGCCACAATCACAGTACAGCTAGCTACAACTATTCAGGTGCCTTAAGGTGAAATTCGCTTAATATTGCTTTCATTTACCTCAGTAATTATCAGGCTGGCCGGGATGGCTTTAATCCTCTGTCAATCAATATACCCAGCACAAAGCAGGATCTAGGAACTGGTATCCAAGCAACAGCGGATATCCATGTGAATGACAGCTGTGTACCCTGTGTGTGGTTTTGGTTGTGTGTGTGGTTGTGGGTGCATTCTTGTGTGCTAATAGGTGAACTATTCCGTTGGAGCTCTGGCCAAAGCCACTTATGACCGTATGTTCAAATGGCTGGTTGGACGCATCAACAAGACCCTGTACACATCCCTGCCTCGCCAGTACTTCATCGGAGTGCTGGATATAGCTGGCTTCGAGATCTTTGAGGTAAGTCCTTCCTCACAATCAATTTAACTAAATCATTCCTTTGAGGTAATTCAGAAACCGACACATTCGCCATCCTGAATGTTTCACAGTTAGTCAGCTGGCATTTTCTGTGTGTGGCTGTAAGTTATTGCATTCCTTCTCAGCTTCACAAACAAGTTTAATATCTGAAGTGCTGTTTGCATTCACACAGTCCAAGACATTTGATCCACGGGCTACGTTTATTCTTAAAACGTGTCCTTTAATTTCAGCTCAACAGCTTTGAGCAGCTGTGCATCAACTTCACCAATGAGAAACTGCAACAGTATTTCAACCATCACATGTTCATCCTGGAGCAGGAGGAGTACAAACGTGAGGGCATCGAGTGGACCTTCATTGACTTTGGACTCGACCTACAGGCCTGCATTGACCTCATAGAGAAGGTATGGCCACCTACCGTCAATCGAAAACATAGCAAATGCCGAAATAAGAAATGAACCAAAACATACTATTTTTTTTATGACATGATCCTTTGTGTGTTTTCCTGCAGTATTTGCTTTATGTATTATCGTATTATATTTGATTGCATGATGCATGTCAGATGCACTAGACGGATGTTTAGTTCAGCCTTTTCTCTTCAGCCCCTCGGGATCATGTCCATCATGGAAGAGGAATGCATGTTCCCCAAGGCTACTGATGCCAGCTTTAAGGCCAAGTTGTACGATAACCACATTGGGAAGTCAGCTAACTTCCAGAAGCCGCGGCCCGATAAGAAGCGCAAGTATGAGACCCACTTTGAGCTGATACACTACGCTGGAGTGGTAAGTGTGCAATAATGCTATACTCTATAATACCATAGCATTGTTATAATAATATAATATATTGGCCTTTCACCATTTAGCAATACAGTTGGCACAATCCAGGTTGACAAACATAAAAACAGAAGATAGAAAATGAAACAGGGTCTCTTAATGACTCTTTAGGCATGATCTCATAAGCATCTTCATCTATGAGTTCCTGTGTCAGTAGCCACTCTGCAGTCTACAGAACTCATCCAGAAAACAATGTGTCATCCTAATTATGTAGTTGGATGTCAAAATACCATCTAGTAGAATATTAATGGTTGACTTCATCCTGACACTCCAGGTGCCGTACAATATCATTGGCTGGCTGGATAAAAACAAGGACCCGTTAAATGAGACAGTGGTGGTGTGCTTCCAAAAGTCCTCCAACAAGTTGCTGGCCTGCCTTTATGAGAACTACGTTAACTCTGACTCAGACCAAAGGACTGGAGGAAAAGAGAGAAGGAAGAAGGCTGCCTCTTTCCAGACTGTGTCACAGCTACATAAGGTGAGAGTGAGCGAATCACTTAACTTATACAATGTCATCAGGCTGAATTACCATTGATTTAATAGACAGTAAAATCACCCAAGGAGACCCAGGAAAATTAACAAATAGGATGGGCATCGCTAGATAGCCAGTAAAGGCATGTGCATTCTAAAATCATCCATACAGTGCTGAGGAGGAGACAGTTAAGACTTGCAGTGATGTTTAGGAAACTGATCACATGAACATCACTTTAAGTCTGTGCTGGCTCCACTCTCATATACATCACATACTGTATCCCCTTGAAGTCAATGGAAGAGCTTCTGTCTGAAGTCAGTGGAAGAGCTTCAGTTCAGCCCCAGAACTCAAAGAGTGAGGAAGGCCTGCTTTTCATAACCCCTGGGAAGAGCTTAGATATTAGCTGTCGATGTAAAAAAACACAACCTACACTGAGCAAAATTCCTCATGGTAATGCAGTTAACCCTAAACCTTCATTCCCTCCATCCATCATATGTGCTTCTGTGTCTGCAGGAGAACCTGAACAAGCTGATGACTAACCTTCGCTGCACTCAGCCACACTTTGTACGTTGCATTATCCCCAATGAGACCAAGACACCAGGTATGCCACAGCACACCCTTCAGCTGAGGTCCGAGGACCAAACTGAAGACGACATCTCCATAACTCAGGTTGTTGAAGTGTTGCAGGGAATGTCCTCACCTCCCTGACTGATGACCCCCGACCCCCCTGTGACCCGCAGGAATCATGGACGCCTTCCTGGTGCTGCACCAGCTCCGCTGCAACGGTGTGCTGGAGGGCATCAGGATCTGCAGGAAGGGATTTCCCAACCGCATGATTTACGCGGAGTTCAAACAGCGGTCAGCGCAACGCCACACTTCAAAACACACATTGGGGAAAAAAAAATAAAGGACTGCACGTTTGATAAAATGGTTTCATTTATTTTCTTTTCACCACGCGAACAGCTATCGCATCCTGAACCCGCATGCGATCCCTGACGATAAGTTTGTGGACAGCAGAAAAGGAGCAGAGAAACTGCTGTGGTCCCTTGAGGTCGATCACAGCCAGTACAAGTTCGGACACACCAAGGTAGGAGACAAAGTTTGTTTCGTCAACGTATCACCCGAAACCCACACACAGCACACAGGCAGAGGACATGGGATCTTCCCTCCCCTGGTCTGGTTCTGCAGGTGTTCTTTAAGGCTGGTCTGGTTCTGCGGGTGTTCTTTAAGGCTGGTCTGGTTCTGTAGGTGTTCTTCAAGGCTGGTCTGCTGGGGCTACTGGAGGAAATGAGGGATGAACGTCTGGCCAAGGTGCTCACAATGCTCCAGGCCTTCAGCCGAGGCATGATCATGCGAAAGGAGCTCCAGAAAATGATGACCAGGAAGTAAGGGAGCATGGCTTTATTTGACTTGACCTTTACTTACGATGAAGTATCGGGCCAACGACTCAGCCCGAGTTAAAGGGTATAGATTGCAGGGGTTTTGTGAGTAAATAATGGTAACTGTCTGAATAGTTGATACAGTAGTAGAAGTGAAAACATCATCACCAGTTGCCTGCTCCTACAGTCCTAATAGTAATGTGATCTGTTTGTGATATATTATACTGCACACTCCCATGTTCTAGTATGAGCGGTATGTGTGGGTCATGTTAGTGGCGTGTGGGAGACGTGTGCTTGACCATGTTTGGTTACTGTGCATGTGTGTGGCCCCCATGGCAATATTGAACTCATTCCCGCGTGTGCGCACGCGCACGCACACGCGCACACACACACACACCTCCCATCCAGCCGGTCTGCCTTTCCTTAACGATGCTGACGGTGTCCTTAGAGCCAGGTGGTGACATGTGCCAACTGGCAGCTGCTTGGACCCCTAAAAATACAGCAGCCCCACCCCGCCAGCCTGCCCTGTGGCCCTTGACCCCTTTTGTTCCTGGCGCCTACAGCTCTAAGTGAGCACATACTACAGATGAGATACTGTATGTGGCGGGTGACACAAGATAAAAGCCTGCCGTTGGACAGAGGGCTTATGTTTCTAAACAAACACCGAGGTGCTCACCTTTGAGAGGCTTAGAGCGCAGAGTCACGTTAGAAGTTTAGTCATTCCCATACAGCCAGATTGACCATGTCGACACTCAGGCTCGAATTCACAGCTTTCACAGGAAGCGGCCTGTACAGCTTAAAAACATGTCTTGGATCTAGTTGCTAGGGGTATAAAAAACATCCTAATTCATTCGCATTACTTTCTGTTTCCAGGGAGGCTCTGATGGTGATCCAGTGGAACATCCGGGCCTTCAACGCGGTGAAGCACTGGCCGTGGATGAAGCTCTTCTTTAAAATCAAACCTCTGCTGAAGAGCGCCGCCACAGAGAAGGAGATGGCTACTCTGAAGGAGGAGTTGGCCCGGCTGAAGACGGCCCTGGAGAAGTCAGAGGCCAAACGTAAAGAGCTGGAGGAGAGGCAGGTCAGCCTGATCCAAGAGAAGAATGACCTCTCTCTGCAACTGCAGGCGGTAAGTATGGACAGATCCACCAGGGTGGAAACACTCTGACAAACCCCTACAGCGTGGTTCTGATGAGGCTGAAATGTCGCCTCCCATTGCTCTCTCCTCTCTCCCTGCAGGAGCAAGACAACTTGGCGGATGCAGAGGAACGCTGTGACCTCCTGATCAAGTCTAAGATCCACTTGGAGGCAAAGGTCAAGGAGCTCATGGAGAGACTGGAGGAAGAAGAGGAGACGAACGCTGTCATGCTTGTCAAGAAACGCAAGCTGGAGGATGAGTGCGCTGAGCTGAAGAAGGACATTGATGACCTGGAGATCACCCTGGGCAAGGTGGAGAAAGAGAAACACGCCACTGAGAACAAGGTGGGGAGAACAGAGGAGTTCTGTCTGGGCAGTTACAAAAAGGAGAGGAGCTCCTCACGCCATCGTATTCTGTCTCCTCTTCTCCAGGTGAAGAACCTGATCGAGGAGTTGTCAGCTCTGGATGATATCATCCTGAAGCTGACCAAGGAGAAGAAGGCTCTGCAAGAGGCCCAGCAGCAGACATTAGATGATCTGCAGACAGAGGAGGACAAGGTCAACACTTTGACCAAGGCCAAGGCCAAGCTGGAACAGACAGTAGATGATGTGAGTTTAACCAGAAGGACCTAAAACCCACCAGTATACAATACTCCAAATACAGTAGTATTACTATATTTATTCAGTATATACAACCCATTTTCCAAAAAAGTTGGGATGCGGTGTAAAATGTAATGAAAAACAGAATGCAATAATGTGAAAATCATTTAAACCCTATATTCAATAGAAAATAGTATAAGACAACATATCAAACATTGAAACTGAGAAATGTTATTGTTTCTTGAAAAATATATGCCCACTTTGAATTTGTTGCCAGCAACATGTTTCAGAAAAGCCGGGACGGGGCAACAAGACTGGAAAAGTTGTGTAATGCAAAAAAAAACCTGGTGGAACCTCTCATAACTAACTAGGCTAATTGGCAACAGGTCAGTAACATGATTGGGTATTAAAAGATCATTCCAGAGAGGATGGGCTTGTCAGAAGTGAGGATGGGGAGGGGTTCACCACTCTGTGAAAGACTGTGCAGGCAAATAGTGCCACAATTGAAGAATAACGTTTCTCAATGTAAAATTGCAAAGAGTTTGGGGAACTCATCATCTACTGTGCATAATATCATTCAGAGAATCCGGAGAAGTCTCTGTACACAAAGGACAAGGCTGAAAACCAATATTGGATGGCCGTGATCTTTGGGCCCTTAGACAGCACTGCATTAAAAACAGACACGATTCTGTAGTGGACATCACTGCATGGGCTCAGGAACACTTCCGAAAACCATTGTCTGGGAACACAGTACATCACTACATCCACAAATGCAAGTTAAAACTCTACTATGCAAAGAAGAAACCATATATAAACAAGATCCAGAAACGCAGCCGCCTTCTCTGGGCCCAAGCTCATTTAAGATGGACTGAGGCGAAGTGGAAAACTATCCTGTGGTCTGACGAATCAAAATTTGGTTCACTGTAATGTGGGTTTGTATCGGGCCCTCCGCTCTTTAAACAACAAAAAAACTAATAAAACTTACTAAATGAGGAAAGAAATATAAACTTTACGTGTGCTTGATTGAGCTTGTCTGGGAATCAAGGACGCCGTGCCCTCCGGGCTAAAGAGGAGAGGGACCGCTTGGCTTTTTATCAGCGCACAGTTCAAAAGCCAGCATCTGTGATGGTATTGGGGTGCATTAGTGCATATGGCATGGGTGACATGCACATTTGTGAAGGCACCATAATGTACATAACAATGTATACAGGTTTTGGAGCAACATATGCTTCCATCCAGACAACATACTTTTCAGGGAAAGCCTTGCTAATTTAAGCAAGACAATGCCAAACCACATTCTGCACGTATTACAACAGCATGGCTCTGTAGTAAAAGAGTCTGGGTGCTAAACTGGCCTGCCTGCAGTCCAGACCTGTCACCAATTGAAAACATTTGGCGCATTATGAAACGAAAAATACGACAAAGGAGACCCTGAACTGTTGAGCAGCAGAAATCCTATATCAAGCAGCAATGGGAATACATTTCACTTTCAAAACTACAGAAATTGGTCTCCTCATTTTTCAAATGCTTACAGAGTATTGTTAAAAGAAAAGGTGATGCAACATAGTGGTAAAAATGCCCCTGACCCTGTCCCAACCTTTATGAAACGTGTTGCTGGCATCAAATTCAAAATGGGCAAGTATTTTCTCAAAAACAATAAAATGTCTCAGTTTCAACATTTGATATGCTGTCTTTGTACTATTTTCAATTAAATATAGGGATAAATTTGCATTTACACTTTATTGCGTTCTGTTCTTATTTTCATTTTATGCAGCGTCCAAACTTTTTTGGAAATGGGGTTGTACTATATTTATTTAGTATTAACTCTGCAGTGTTACATACAGATGCGTATATTGTGCAGTGTTCAGTAGAATTCTATAGTAAGTCCTGTAGTAAAGTTTAGTATTATTTTTATGTAGGCATATCCAACCTCTAATATAGAAATAGAAAGTAATTCTTGTTTTAATATGTTTACAATTATCATATTGTCTGCTATTAGATTTATTGTTACTGCCATTTGTTTTACTTGTTCTATGGCCATCTTATCTTACATTGCCCATACTCTTTGCCCAAAAAAGTTGGAAGGCTCATTGGAGCAAGAGAAGAGAGTGCGTTTAGACCTGGAACGAACCAAGCGCAAGCTGGAGGGGGACCTGAAGCTTTCCCTGGAGTCTGTCATGGACATGGAGAATGACAAGCAGCAACTTGAAGAGAAGCTGAAGAAGTGAGAACAGTTGTGTTGTGACTGAAGACTGAATGACTGATTAGTTTTATAGTCAATGACAAAATATAAATGTAACCCACTCTTCTTTTGAATCAGGAAAGACTTTGAGATGAACCAGATTTGCTCTAAGATTGAGGATGAACAAGCTTTGACCATTCAGCTTGAAAAAAAGATAAAGGAGTTACAGGTACGAATGCAGAATTGGGTCTACAAATACTAACAGCATGGGTTCTAATCCTGGTTGCAGTATTTCAACAGTGCCTGTGGGTCGTACATTGGCTCCGCAAAGCCCAGGCCTGATAGGACAAATGTTGGGCAGGGTTGTCTCCTTGACTACTTGTCTGGTAGTTGTCATGACAATGCAACTGCGTAAGTTCTGACAAGTACTTGGTACCTGGTTGAGTAAGAAGTGTGATAAGTGAAGGAATGGCTGCAATTTGCTGCGATGAAACAATGCCTCGTTTGTGAATTGAACATTACAAAATTGTGAGGGGAGGAAAAACGTTAAACCTGGGAAAGAAAAAACATGTATACAAAGTATTAACTCAGAGTTCGCATGTTGTTAATACAGTCACATTTCTCAATACAAAGATCCTAGACCACTAGCTAGAAGCATTCATCCCTGTGTCCATATGTTCTCCCAGGCTCGTAACGAGGAGCTTGAAGAGGAACTGGAGTCTGATCGGGCGTTCCGGGCCAAGCTGGAAAAACAGCGGGGCGATGTAGCCCGGGAGCTGGAGGAGCTCAGCGAGAAGCTGGAGGAGGCAGGGGGTGCCACCTCCACCCAGATCGAGGTGAACAAGAAGCGTGAGTTGGACTTCCTGAAGATGCGTCGGGATCTGGAGGAGGCCATGCTGCACCACGAGACTACAGTCGCCGGGCTGAGGAAGAAACACGCCGACAGCGTGGCCGAGCTGGGAG